>SNQN01005089.1:36327-46909 GCA_008642245.1 Bassia scoparia | reverse complement strand
GTCGTTGCTAGTTAGGTTCGTAGCTCCTGATGATCACTTGTGCAATATCTGATTTTGGGTTCGTCAGTTGTATGTAGTTATGTACTGCTTTGTGCTCCAAGGGATAGATTTATTATGTTTTAAGTTTCGAACTTACGATTTCAATGTTCGTTTCGAGAAGGGAAGATTGGGTGTAACTATGTAAGGGAGTTGAAGGCCGAAGTGTTATGGTTATTGGTTGATACCCCCATTAAGGCTGTTGCTTTTACTAGCGTATAGTACGTAAGTAAACTGTACATCTGAATTCGGATTCTTGACATAGTCCTGGCACATCGCACACGCATGTGCAAAGGGGGGCAGATGGAGTTGCCATGTTGAGAGTAAGAGATAGCTCGGTTAGTTAGATCTCTCTCGGTTTTAACATTTTTGAAATGTTTTAACAATAAAGCATTATGTTAGAAATGATGCATGCCCCCGGGCATAACATGGCATGATGGCAACAGTCAAAATTCCCGAGATGGTATGTGATCATCTCGAGCCCAACTGTCGCCTTGACATAGGGGTTGTCTGCCATTAACACCCCTATAAAGAGGTTAAATTAAATTAATGTTTTTTCTTTTAGGAGACATCCAACTTGAATTTTGAAGTTTACTGAATAGATAGATTCACGAAAAAATCACTAGAAAAATTTGAAAAAAAATATGTATTAAATTCGAAAAAGTATGGCCATTTATGATCTTATGTTTTCAATATAATTACTAATTTCTCGTAAAAAGTATCCGAAAGTTGCAAAAGATAGAAGGATGGGTTATGGGAAAAATAGCTCCACGACATCATGACGGAAAACAATAGGTCTGCTATGGTTTTAGGACCATATTTTCATTATGGTCCCGGTAGGGCTGAGCAAAACTATCTGAAAATCCGAAAATCCGAATATTCGATCCGCATCCGATCCGATTTTTTGGATATCCGATTCGAAATTGGATTTCGGATCGGATATCCGATCCGAAATTTCGGATATCGGATACCAATTCGGATATTGATTTTCAAATTTTCGGATATCCGATATCCGAAAAATATCCGAAAAAATTCGGATATCGGATATCGGATTTCGGATATCCGGAAAAATCGGATATCAGATATCGGATATCCGGTACTTTATCCGAAAAATATTATTTATTTTCATGAAAATTTAATATTTTATAATATATTTCTATAATTTTTAAAAAATATATTAGTCAAAATCGGATATCGGATATCCGTAGTATCCGATCCGAAAATTTTTGGATATCGGATATCGGATATTCGAAACATTTCGGATCGGATACGGATATCAGATATCCAGATTTTCGGATATCGGATATCCGATCCGAATTCGGATATCGGATCGGATATCCGATCCGTGCTCAGGCCTAGGTCCCGGACAAATGTTTATGTCCAACAATACAAATGTTTATTTTTAGACATGTATCTGTAGATTTTTAGACATGTATTTGAAGATGAATATTTACATTTGGAGATGAGCATTTGCATTTGGAAATTGACATTTGTATTATTGGAAATGAACATTTGCCCAGAACCATAATGAGAAATATGATCCCAGGATCACCTAAGAATTTGCGTCTTATTCTAGTCGATCTCAATGTTAGAGAAATGGTACTTGTTTTGAAACCGAGTCTTCTATACCTCAATTTGGTCCGAAAATTTGCACGAACACCTTACGTGACCCTATGGACCTTCCAATAAAGTTTTGGAAACCGTCTCAGCCTTCCAAAAATTGACACCATGGACTCAACTTGATCCCACGGAGTGCCCCACAAAATTTGGGGTCGTTCGCTTACTGGATCCTGGGAGCTGAAAAATGTGAACGACTCGTTTTTCGTCCGTTACGGCCACCGTCTCCGTTTTGCATGAAATTTCTTCCACAACTTGATTCTGATGACGAATGTCTATTCCAATAGTTTCGACCTCGAATACCTAATTTCGTGCCTCCCACGAACGTTTCGACATTTTGTCGCTATAACGAGCAAATTTAGCTTGCGACCTCAGAATTCCCATCAAATCTCCACGTTTTGCACCCAAATGTTTCCTAAGATCATTATATAGTCATACGAACCCATGGTAAAAACTTCGGCAATATTATCATCTCAGAAAAAAATGATCGAAATTTGTACCATGGGTTCACATGATATTATGATGGGTTCAAGGAAGATTTGGGGGCCAAATGAGTCCATACGGGGGACTTTGAGTCCGCTAAAGAAAAAACAAAAAAAGTCAAAACACTCGAAGAGGGCAGTATGCTTAGTATTTGGGTACAAAACTGTTGCAAAATTCATTTCTCATGACCGTGAAGGTGTGACAAAGATTCCGGGCAAATTCGAACCGGGTCGCCGAGATGTCATTTTTTGGCTAAAAACGTAGATTATACATCATTGAAATGAGATTTTCGGACAATTTTTGGAAAAATTGCCGAAATTTTTACCATGAATTCCCATGATAATATGGTGTGTCCAAGGTAGATTTGGGGGCCAAATGAGTACATACGGGGGACTTTTGAGTCTGTTAAAGAAAAAACGAGAAAACGTCGAAATACTCGAAGGGGCAGCATGCTTAGTATTTGGGTACAAAACTATTGTAATAGTGACTTTTCATGACCGAGAAGGTGTGACATAAATTCTGAACAAATTCGAGTCGGGTCGCCGAGATGTCATTTTTTGGTCGAAAAACGTGGATACATAACTGAAATAAGGTCTCCGGACAATTATTGAAAAAATTGCTGAAATTTTTACCATGGATTCACATGATAATATGATGGATTCAAGGAAGATTTGGGGGCCAAATGAAACAATACGGGGGACTTTTGAGTCCGTTAAAGAAAAAACGAGAAAACGTCGAAACACTCATAGGAGGCAATATGCTTAGTATTTGGGTACAAAACTGTTAGAATAGTAATTTCTCATGACTGTGAAGGGGTGACAGAATTTCTGGACAAATTCAAATCGGGTCGCCGAGATGTCATTTTTTGGTCGAAAAACGTAGATTATACATCACTGAAATGAGCAATTTTCGGAAAAATTGCCAAATTTTTTACCATGAGTTCACATGATAATATGATGGATCCAAGGTAATTTTGGGGGCCAAATGAGTGCATAAGGAGGTCTTTTGAGTCCGTTAAAGAAAAAATGAGAAAACGTCGAAATACTCGCAAGGGGCAATATGCTTAGTATTTGCGTACAAAATTGTTGGAATAGTAACATTTTTCATGACCGTGAAGGTGTGACAGAAATATCGAAAAAATTCGAGTCGGGTCGCCGAGATGTCATTTTTGGTCGAAAAACGTGGATTATACATCACTGAAAAATGTTTCCAGATACTTTTCGAAAAAATTACCGAAATTTTTATCATGGATGGGTTCACGTAATATGATGGGTCCAAGGAATATTTGGGGGACAAATAAGTTCATATATAGGACTTTTGAGTCCGTTAAAAAAAAAGAGAAAACGTCGAAACACTCGGAAGGGGCAGTATGCTTAGTATTTGGGTACAAAACTGTTGTAAAAGATATTTTTCATGACTGAGAAGGTGTGACAGAAATTTCGAACAAATTCGAGTCGGGTCATCGAGATTACATTTGGCCAAAAAACGTGGATTATATATCACTTAAATGAGGTTTCCGGACAATTTTCGAAAAAATAGCGGAAATTTTTACCATGGATTCACATGATAATATGATGGTTCCAAGGTAAATTTGGGGGCCAAATGATTCCATACGGGAGACTTTTGAGTCCGTTAAAGAAAAAACGAGAAAACGTCAAAACACTCGTAAGGGGCAGTAGGCTTAGTATCTAGGTACAAAACTGTTGGAATAATCATTTTTCATGACCGAGAAGGTGTGACAGAAATTCCGGACAAATTCGAGCCGGGTCGCCGAGATGTCATTTTTTGGCCGAAAATGTGAATTATACATCACTGAAAGGAGGTCTCCGGATAATTTTATGAAAAAATGCCGAAATTTTCACCATGGGTTCACATGATAATATGATGGGTCCAAGCCGACCTCCAAGGTATATTTGGGGTCCAAATGAGTCAATACGAGACACTTTAGAGTCCATAAAAAAATCGAATAATTTTCGAAAAAATTGTCGAAATTTTGACCATGGGCTCACATGATAATATAATGGTTTCAAGGTAGATTTGGGGGCCAAATGAGTGCATACGAGGGACTTTTGAGTCCTTAAAAAAAAGGAGAAAACGTCGAAACACTCGTAGGGGGCAGTATGCTTAGTTTTTGGGTACAAAAATGTTGGAATAGTCATTTTTCATGACGGAGAAGGTGTGACCACAGAAATCCCAGACAATTTTGAGTCGGATCGCCGAGATGTTATTTTTTGACCGAAAAACGTGGATTAAAAATCACTAAATTGAGGTATCCGGACAATTTTCGGAAAAATTACCGAAATTTTTACCATTTGTTCACATGATAATATGATTGGGTCTAAGGAAGATTTAGGGGACAAATGAGTCCATATAGGAGATTTTTGAGTCCGTTAAATAAAAAACGAGAAAACGTCGAAACACTCGTAAAGGGCAGTATGCTTAGTATTGTCACCAATATGTTATTTTTTGGCCGAAAAACATGGATTATACATCACTGAAATGAGGTCTCCGGACAATTTTCGGAAAAAATTGTCGAAATTTTTACCAAGGATTCATATGATAATAGATGGGTCTATGGTAGATTTGGGGCCAAATGAATCCATATGAGGTACTTTTGAGTCCGTTAAAAAAAAAATGAGAGAACGTCAAAACACTCGTAGAGGGCAGTATGTTTTGTATTTGGGTACAAAACTGTTGGAATAGTCATTTTTCATGACTTAGAAGGTGTGACAGAAATATCGAACAAATTCGAGCCGGGTCGCCGTGATGTCATTTTTTGGTCGAAAATCGTGGATTATACATCACTGAAATGAGGTCTTCGGACAATTTTTGGAAAAATTGTCGAAATTTTTACCACGGGTTCACATGATAATATGATGGTTCTAAGGTAGATTTGGGGGCCAAATGAGTCCATAAGGGGGACTTTTGAGTCCGTTAAAGAAAAACGAGAAAACGTCTAAACACTTGTAGGGGGCAGTATGCTTAGTATTTTTATACAAAAATGTTGAAATAGTCATTTTTCTTGACCTAGAAGATGTGACAGAAATTTCGAACAATTTCGAATCGGGTCGCCCAGATGTCAATTTTTTGCCGGAAAACGTGGACTATACATCACTGATTTGAGGTCTCCGGACAATTTTCGTTAAAGAAACAAACGAGAAAACGTCGAAACACTCGTACCCTCGTAAGGGGCAGTATGCTTAGCATTTGGGTACAAAAATGTTGGACTAGTCATTTTTAGAAATGAGAAGGTGTGACAAGAATTTCAAACAATTTCGAGTCGGGTCGTCAAGATATCATTTTTTGGCAGAAAAACATGGATTATACATCATTAAAATGAATTCTCCGGACAATTTTAGGAAAAATTGCTGAAATTTTTACCATGGGTACCCATGATAATATGATTGGGTCCAAGGAAGATTTGGAGGACAAATGAGTCCATATAAGGGATTTTTGAGTCCGTTAAAGAAAAAAAAAAAAAGAAAACGTCGAAACACTCGTAGAGGCAGTATGCTTAGTATTTTGATACAAAACTGTTGGAATAGTCATTTCTCATAACCGCGAAGGTCTGACAGAAATTCCGGACAAATTCGAGTTGTGTCACCGAAATGTCATTTTTTGGCCGAAAAACGTGGATTATACATCATTGAAATGAGGTCTCCGGACAATTTTCGGAAAAATTGCCAAAATTTTTACCGTGGGTTCACATGATAATATGATGGTTCCAAGATAGATTTGGGGGACAAATGAGTTCATAAGGGGGACTTTTGAGTCCGTTAAAGAAAAACGAGAAAACGTCTAAACACTTGTAGGGGACAATATGCTTAGTATTTGGATACAAAAATGTTGAAATAGTCATTTTTGTTGACCTAGAAGATGTGACAGAAGTTCCGAACAATTTCGAATCGGGTCGCCCAGATGTCAATTTTTTGTCGGAAAACGTGGACTATACATCACTGATTTGAGATTTCCGGACAATTTTCGGAAAAACTACCGAAATTTTTACCATGTGTTCACATGATAATATGATTGGGTCTAAGGAAGATTTAGGGGGACAAATGAGTCCATATAAGGGATTTTTTGAGTCTGTTAAATAAAAAACGAGAAAACGTCGAAACACTTGTAAGGGGTAGTATGCTTAGTATTTCGATACAAAACTGTTGTAATAGTCATTTCTCATGACTCCGAAGGTGTGACAGAAATTCCGAATGAATTCGACCCGGGCTGCCAAGATGTCACTCATGGACGAAAAACGTGGATTATACATAATTGAAATGAGGTCTCGGGACAATTTTCGGAAAAATTGTCGAAATTTTTACCAAGGGTTCACATGATAATATAATGGTTCCAAGGTAGATTTGGGGGTCAAATGAGTCCATACGGGGGACTTTTGAGTCCGTTAAAGAAAAAAACGAGAAAATGTGGAAACACTCGTAGGGGCAGTATACTTAGTATTTGGGTTCAAAAATGTTGGAATAGTAATTTTTCATGATTGAGAAGGTGTGACAGAATTTTCGGACAATTTCAAGTCGGGTCGCCAAGATGTCTTTTTGGGCCGAAAAACGTGGATTATACATCACTGAAATGAGGTATTCGGACAATTTTCGGAAAAATTGCCAAAATTTTTACTATGGGTTCACATGATAATATGATTGGGTCGAAGAACGATTTGGGGGACAAATGAGTCCATATGGGGAATTTTTGAGTCCGTTAAAGAAAAATTGAGAAAACGTCGAAAAACTGTGGGGGGCAATATGCTTAGTATTTCGATACAAAATTGTTGGAATAGTCATTTCTCATGACCGCGAAGGTGTGACAGAAATTCCGGACAAATTCGAACCGAGTCGCCGAGATATCATTTTTTAGCCGAAAAACGTGAATTATACATCACTGAAATGAGGTCTCCGGACAATTTTCAGAAAAATTGTCGAAATTTTTACCATGGGTTTACATGATAACATGATGGTTCCAAGGTTGATTTTGGGGCCAAATAAGTCCATACGGGGGACTTTTGAGTCCGTTAAACAAAAAACGAGAATACATCGAAATACTCGTAGGGGCAGTATGCTTAGTATTTGAATACAAAACTGTTGGAATAGTAATTTTTCATGACCGAGATGTGTGACAGAAATTCCGAATAAAATCAAACCGGGTCGCCAAGATGTCATTTTTTGGACGAAAAACGTGGGTACATCACTGAAATGAGGTATTCGGGCAATTTACTGAAAAATTGCCAAAACTTTTACCGTGGATTCACATGATAATGTGATAGGTCCAAGGTAAATTTGGGGGGCAAGTGAGTCCATACGGGGGACTTTTGAGTCTGTTAAAGAAAAAACGAGAAAAAGTCGAAATACTCATATGGGCAATATGCTTAGTATTTGGGTACAATATTATTGGAATAGTGATTTTTCATTACCGATATGGTGTGACATAAATTCCGGACAAATTCGAGCCGGGTCGCCGAGATTTCATTTTTTGGCCGAAAAAGGTGGATTATACATCATTGAAATAAGGTATCCGGACAATTATCGAAAAATTTGCCGAAATTTTTACCATAGGATCACATGATAATATGATGGATCCAATGAAGATTTGGGGGCCAAATGAGTCCATACGGGGGACTTTTGAGTCCATTAAAGAAAAAACGAGACATCATTTTCGTGATGTAATCCACGTTTTTTGGTGATCCGACTCGATTATGCCCCGAATTTTTTCCACACCTTGACGGTGATGAAGGATGGGTCCTTGCCAATTTTCGATCCCAAATAACAAGCGTATTGCCTCCTACGAGTGTTTTGACTTTTTGTCGGTTTATCGTTCGCGGATTTAAAAGTCCCCCATGTGGACTCATTTGGGCTCCAAATTTACCTTTAGTTCATCATAATTATCATTTGAACTCATGGTACAATTTTCGGCAATTTTTCGAGGATTGTCCGTTAATTTCTTTTTCTTTGATTAATCTTCGTTTCAACCCCAAAATAATTCATTCCGGATCCTTCTCCTACACCTTAAGAATTCTGAGTGATGGTAACTCGCTAATTTTCAGCTCCAAACGGCGAGCGTTGTGCCTTCTACGAGCATTTTTTTGTGTGGTTGTTTGAGCGATAATAGCCTCAAAAGTAATCTATATAGACTCCTTTGGCCCACAAATTTTGCGTGGATTCATCATACGTCCATGTGACCCATGATACAATATTTTTTTGATTTTTTTTTCAAAATTTGACCATAAGTCCAATTTTCGTGGATATATTCTTTGTTTTGACTCCAAAACGACATCATTCCGGACCCCGTGTCGTTTTTCACAAAAAATTCTCCTACACCTTAAGGGTGATGCGGGATAATTACTCGCCAAGTTTCATCCTTAAACGACGTCACTACGAGCGTTTTGAAGCCCGATAATTTAAGAAATAACGGCCTCAAAAGTGGCCCATATGACCTCCTTTGGTTCTCAAATTTTGCGTGAGTTCATCATATGACCATTTGAACCCATAGTAGACTATTCGGCAACTTTTTTTGAAAATTGTTCGAAGTCCACTTTTCGTGGCGGATTATAATCTTCCTTTCGACCCTAAATCGACGTCATTTTGGACCCCGTCTCGTTTTTCCCCGAAAATTCTCCCACACCTTAAGTGTGATGAGGGATGATGACTCGCCAATTTTCAACCCCACAAGACGAGTGTTGTGCCTCCTACGAGCGTTTCAACACTTGGCAATTTGAGTGATAGCTGCCTCAGAATTAACCCATATGGACTCTTTTGGCCCCTAAATTTTGCGTGGATTAACCATGTGACCATGTTAAGTTGTTTGCCCGTGGTACAATTTTCGGGTATTTTGCCAACAATTGTGGGAAAGTCCATTTTTCGTGGATTATAATCTTKATTTGGACCCCAAAACGACATCATACTAAACCCGCCTCATTATTCAATAAAATATTCTCACACCAGAAGGGTGATGAGGGATGATAACTTGCCATGTTTCAGCACCAAACGGAAAGCATCGTGTCTTCTACGAGCATTTTAATGCCTGGTAATTTGAGCGACAGACTCTGAAAAGTAACCGATATGGACTCCTTTGGCCCCCAAATTCTGCGTGGGTTCATCAAATGTCCATGTGAACCCATGGTACAATTTTTTGGCAATTTTTTAGAAAATTTACTAAAATTTAACTTCATTTTTCGTGGATTATAAACTTTGTTTCGACCCCAAAACGACATCATTCTGGACCCCATCTTGTTTTTCTTAGAAAATTATGGATTAGCCTTAAGCGGATGAGTGATGATAACTTGCGAAATTTCAGACCCACAAGGCGAGTATTGTGCCTCCTACAAGTGTTTCGACGCCTCGTAGTTTAACGGTAACGACCTCAAAAGTAACCCATATGGACTCGTTTTGTCCCCAAATTGTGTGGGATCATGTTGTGACCATGTCAACCCATGTTACAATATTCGGCTATTTTTCCAAAATTGTCCGGAAGTCCTTTTTTGTGGATTATAAACATGATGTCCTCGAATCTCATTACAACGTGCTTGTTCAACAAACAAACGAGCCACCGAAAATCACCTCAAATGTCGTCATTTGCACCTCAAATTTTGCGTAGCTTCATCATATGATCGTACAATTTTTTGGCCTTTTTGCAAAAATTAGTTTGGAAGTCTATTTTCCATGAATTATAAACTTCGATTTACAGCCCCAAAACAACGTAATTTCGAACCCCATCTCATTTTTTCCCAAAAATTCTACGACATGCTTTAACCCAACATATTACGGCATCACATCAAGTTTTAGCATCAAATACCAAGTATAGGGTCCAATAGCACAAATTCCAATAACAACCCATTGTGACGTAGCTTCATCATTTGCTTTGCAAACCAACTCATGCCACCTCGTCTCACCCTTAAATCTGTCGTGAATTCATCATTTGTAACAGGGAACCTCGTACAGAATTTCACTCCATTTTATAAACGTTGGTCCGAACACTTATTCGTGTGTCCCCGTATGATGCCCCATGACACCATGCCAATTGCCTTATCCACACATTGCCCACACAAGTCACCATGGGCACCACGCCTTGCCCACAGAAGGCCCCATGACACCATCGACAAGGTGTTCTATGACTTGGTATAAAAGTTGTGAGAAGAATGACTTGCATAGTGGTGACTTCRGAGTCAAATTGGAARGAGACACTTAATGTGTTCACAATGTTGAGAAGACATCACTATGTCTCTTCTTAGTCTTCTATTTCACAATGTATTTTGATTTCTCTTTCACATGTAAAAGGAGCAAAATTGTTCAAGTCGTTAGTCAACCTAATTTGTACTTAACATATACTTTGTCTCTCGTTTTCTATCTCTTATTTTCTTTTCACACATTTTTGATTTTCCTACTCTTCAAATGTCACATTAATTTGAATCTAATAATATTTTACACGACTATACGTTCTATTA
>SNQN01005089.1:22610-36302 GCA_008642245.1 Bassia scoparia | reverse complement strand
GTTTGACACCATAAAAAGATCACCCCCTTGCATTCACTCTATGCGGAAGTTTTCGTTCACCCATTTCTTCCCAATTTCATGCTCTATCTGATTTTTCAAGGTTCCTGTACATCAGGATCCAAGTAAGTTCTTGCACCCCCCTTCTCCTCCTTGTCATAGATTTCTGTGTTCGTGAAATCGTTTGTTCTTCCTTACGCCCATTATGCAATTAGAGGTCCACGTTCTCAGTACAATACTCTGCATTCCATCCTTCAAGTTTCCAGAGATCCAACACTGACCATACATACTTGAATACATCTTTCCGATATTGACTGCTGGTTTTGGTCCGAATTCTTCGCACCAAAAGTATAATGAAGTTCTGCAATTTCTCCATCATTATGTGGAAATGTCCGAACCGAATGATTATATCCCTGCTACACCTCTTGCTACCTTGCATGTGGGATGCATGATAACCCATGATTGTACTCTTGTCATTGTGCTCCTGAGCCACTCATCAGCAGATAAAAATAAAGTCACTTCCTTGTAGTTTGACAACTAGCATGCTGCCAATTCGCCATCCCTTTATATTATTTGTTCATTAATCTACCTACATTTCTCTTTAACCTTGCCCATTAATATAATTAAGATACTTCTCAAGTCAAAATTAGATTATTATTAAATTCTAAGTTCTAATTCTTAATTACCTAGATGATATGATGCCTTGACTAAAAAATTTACAATGCATCATTTAAATTCATCTAGATTTCAACTTTTTGCAATCTTGATTACACCCCTGAATTCAAGTGATTTTTCAGAACTTTCACAAAACTGACTCTTCTACAGTTGATGATTATCGGTTTCCTAACCAGTTTACCTGTTGTTTTGCTTTGATATTCTTAGTATCGACCCTGATCTTGGTTAGTATTTGTAAACTTTCCACTTGTTCATCTTGTAATTGGTTATTGATGTCAGTAGCTGATCTTCTGGACTTCAGAACTACCCACTTCCACCTTTCCCTGATCAAACGCCTCTCAACAATTTACCTCCTAGAGTAGTAAGTTATTACGCAGAACAATGATGTTCAAAGATGTTGAAATCCTAGACCTGAGACTAAAATCTCTGCGCTTACTTTTGTTGTTGTCATGGTTATGAATACTAACCACTTTAGGAAAATATGAGTTGAATAAGCTCCTCTTATCCCTTTGCGCATTCAGCCTTTGAATGCGCAAGAGTATCTTCTGCTGACCTTCCCCATACATGTTTTTTCCAATGTGGCTTTTCATTCTTTCTGCTCAAAGTTGCTCCAACTTGTATGCCAAATTATATCAGGATATTATGAACCTTCTAATAATGCCATGTAACAGATACACAGAAGCTCAATTTTATGTTATCTCTTAATTCTTCTTTCTTCTTCTATTATACTTATTCCTCATTGATCATATGCAATTATAAAGACGTGAGACATTGCAGATATGATTTCATTCTTACAGAAATGTTTGAAAAGTAAAATAAAGATATTATGATATTGAAAGTTATGAGTAATTTAAAGAACATTTGTGCATTCATTTCATTGTATCAGTTCACCTGATTATGAAGCAAGATTATCTGAGTGTTACCAACACAGCATTGCTGGCATCAGCTCCTGGAGGTCATGTTAACCAACTGTTAGTTTCCATATAAAACCATGTAAACTTCATCGGACTGTTTGTAGCGCACAACATTGTCTATGTAAATCAAGGAAACCATAATCTGATTCCAAAGAAAAATTTCAGGATTCTATACAGTTGCTGGATGTATGTAATTGTAATGGTCTTCAAAAATTTATGTGCATTTGTACCTTTGAGGTCATAGTAACAGTTCTAACAATGATCCGTTCTTAGTGCAGAAGAAATTCTCATTGAAGTAAATTCAAAACATTGTGCATCATCTTCTATCATGGAACTTTTTGTTCAAGTTAGTTTTGCAAGAAAAAGCGGCACTACTCCGCCTCTTTTGTAACACTCCGAACTTTCACATACTTTCCTCTTTCTCCGATTGGCGTATAACTCGGAACTTCAACTCTATTTCAAGTGCTGGTTATTTTCAACATTGCACTCTGAATTGGAGAACCCATTTAAAATCTTTACAAAACCTCAAGTACCCATGTGATCATTACAAACTGACACGAGATAAACACTTAACCCTTATTTTTGACAAAACCATGAAAACATTCTATCAAATGCGGTTTACACTTACATGTACCATTACTCGCGATTACAAAACTCACAAGAACCTACCTTAAAGAAACCACGCTTCAAAAGGGCAATATTGTCTGATTGACAAACGACAAACTGCATTCTTCTGAAGAAGGAAAATCATGAGAAGCATCACCATTTGCACTCCATTTCCAAAACCTACGAAGATCGACCCCTCTCCCAGTGATCCAACTTGAACATCAGACATTTTTTGTCAGAGAAACCTCTCCTCAAAGAACAGCTTTATTCAACATCCTTCTTGCTTTCCTTCTATACTAACAATCACCATCTTCTTTCCTTGCAACCCATCCTCTATCTGATCTCCCGCGTGGCGATGGAGCCAAATAGTACAGTCACCATTGCACAATACCAGATTGTATATTGCGTTCAACAGTACCCAACGTCTGAAACTCCATATACCAAAATACGTCTATCTTCTGCCTTGAGGGATTGTAGTATAGCCCAAAAGTAGCAACCAACTTAACAAATAAACTGAAGCTAACAAAATTACAACATCTGATCATGTATGCACCAAACAATCAGGAATCTTTTTACAGAATAGAATCGTTTTGTTGTTAGTTTCTCTTATGAGTTTGCCCCATATATGATTTGTATGTTAGAAGTTATTATGTAATTGATGAATGTGTTCTGATGTCCACTTCATCTGAAGAATAGGATTCTACAGTTATGTGGGACCATTAAATGGATGTTTAAGGTTGTCTTAGTGGGGTGTATCATCGGAAAAAGAAAGTCTTCAATTCTTCTCAATCCAACTACAATAATATATGTCATTGATGAAGTTTCAGTACCAAACCAAGGTGTGGTAATTTTTCGCTTATAAATCACACGAACAGTGACGATGAAATCGGTTCGCACGATCTTTGACTAAAGGAAAGGTCCGTCGTGGTGAATAACGTCACATCTATTAGTAAGATCTTTTCATGACTCCTTTTCCTCCTACCAATGTCATGACTTCTGTAAAGTTTTCATATTATCACTAATTATGTTACAATTCTTATTGTTAAATTTCTTTATTGGGAAGCATTATTCATTCCATTTATTTGCCATTAAAGCAGTCTTTGGAATCTCCTCCATCACTTTTGTACAACGCAAGAGGGGATCTATACTCTGTGTCCCACTATTCAATATATCATGATTTGTCCTGATCGTCAATCACGACCGTCGATCTACATACCTGCCCTTTAGTAGATGCTTTAGATGTTCCCTCCTGTTAGAAGTATGCCTTGCATTAATGAATCGGGTCACGAAGATGCATGGATAGCCATAATTATACTATCTGCGGTTATATTTCTTTAGCGAGATGTTATGAGTATAGTGCCAATGTCGACTGCGATTACTGTATATAATGCCTACATGCTTAGTCTACTAATTGCGTGATATATGACCTTAAAGAGGTGAGTATCAGCTGAGATAAAGCTATCACTTAATAAAAGATCCAACTTTTTTTTTTTATAATGAAGCGAAATTCACAAATGTAAAAAGAGATATTATGAACATAAATAGAAAGTATAATCTATTTATTTTCTTTTATAAAGGTTTTTCAAATGTTCTGATTTACAATATGTTCATAATCAAAATCAAGATTTATATGATTTAATCAGTGAGATTATGGTTAATTATGCTATGTTTTATCTAATGTAGGTTTTTAATGGCCTCACATTAATTGATCTCTATTTTTCCACGTTGCTCAAACAAGAATCTTTTGTTACTATATTTTTATGTATTTTGTAATTATACATGTATTTGTGCATTTTGTATATGGTACACCCTCAACGAATATTCTTTTTTATTCTAATTAGTTAGTAGTCGAACTTATTTTTTCCCTTGAAGCCTATTTTAATTGCTGATACACTTATTTTTTGATCTATAATTTTTTAAATAATATTATAACGAATTTGCAAATTTTCACAACAATGAAAACATGATACCTATCTATATATTGAAGCGGTTTTGTCTGGACAGTTTTTATTCGTAGTGAATGCAAATTACGTCATTAAATCTACTTTAAAAAAATGATAGTCACAAAAGGATAATGGTATCAACAATTAGGGCTGTAAATTGGTTTTGAAAAGTCCAAAGTCCAATCCAATCCAATCCAAATTCTCGGACTGGATTGGACTTTTACGATCATTGGATCGGATTCGGACTCAAATTTCAAAATCCAAATTTTTTTGGACTGGACTTGGACTCAACTCTTTGGAGTCCAAAAGTCCAAATAATTCCAAATTATATACATTAATTGTTTATATTTATATTTATATAATTGTTTATATGTAAAAGTTGAAACACTATAATGGTAACTGAATGAACATTACTTGTACTATGTTATTATTATGAGTTTATTTAGTATTATGTTGTCTTTGAAATTGATGAACATTGACTATTCTAGGCATGTCTATTTTTTAATTAACTACTTTGTAATGTTATATGGTATTTCATATGTAATGTTTTTTAGGCATGTTTGCCCTTTTTTATTATGAGTTTATTAAGTATTATATATGTTAAAAAGTATAATTATTATTATTATTATTATTTAATTGCATAAGAAGTAGGAAACAAAAGATCGTTGAAAAATTGGATCGGATTGGATTGATTCGGACTTCAAAAAATTTAATTGGATTGAACTGGATCGGACTCAAACAAATATTGAATCGGACTCGGACTCAAAAAATCAAGTTCAATTATTTTTGGATTGGATTTGGACTTGACAAAGTCCAATCCAGTCCATCCAATTTAGAGCCCTATCAACAATCATAAATAGGCCTTCAAGGGAAAAAATAAGTTCGACTACTATATACAATTATACATTACTAACAGAATATTCGTTGAGGGTGTACCATAATTATGCAAGTATTTTTTATTTTTAGAAGATACTTTACAAAATGCACAAATCATTATAATTACAAAATACATAAAAATAATAAGGTCAAACGAAAGATTCTTAGTTTGAGCAACGTGGAAAAATAGAGATTCCAATTAATGTGAGGCCCCATTAAACAACCTACATTAGATAAAACATTAGCAAATTAACCAATAATCTCACTGATTAAAATCATATAAAATCATTGATTTTGATTGATGAACATATTGTAACTCAAACATTTTGAAACCCCTTTATAAAAGAAAACTAAAATGATTATTATACTTCTATTTATGGTTCATAATAATCTCTTTTTACATTTGTGAAATTTCGCTTTCATTATAAAAAAAAAAATGTGGTGATCTTTCATATTAATGTTGTATCATGCTTATCTACAGCTGTAGTATCTTTTCACGACCTTCTTAAGGTCGCATATATCAAGCCAGATTAGTAGAGCTAGCAATGTATGATTTATATGACACGTACGAGTCGACCATTGCCGGATATTATTTTGTCCCACATCCATAACATACTTCGCCTAAAGATCATCAACCTGAGATATCGTATAATTAACTTGAAGACTAATCCATCATTGTGTCGTCTGGGTAGACAGCACGAGGGTAATTGTTCATTTAATGCAAAGGCAATAACTTCCCTAAGTCATTGAGGTGACACATCTAAGCATGCTACTAAAAGAGGGGACATGGTTAGTGTACAGAGTCTCGAGGAGGTTGTTAGGACCAGGTGTCGTGAATTTTGTATACGATCAGTATGCGAGTGTGAACTGTGGTTATGGTTGGGTTTTACGAATCATCGTATATTCATTGGAGTGTGGGGATTGATCGTACCTCGATTGGTTGGGGACTGGGTGCGGGTGGTGCAGGAGGATATAGAGGTTGTTGCGCAGTCCCTCCGGTTTCCGCGTTAGTACAAAAGTGATGGAGGAGATGGGTCCAAAAGAACACTTTGCTTATGACAAAGACTAGAATTGGGAATGAATATATTGCTGTTGCTTCAAACCCAATCAAGTAGGAGATCCTTTGAAGACCTAAGAATTGTAAAGGGCAATATGTGGAATAGTCCGAACTAATAACTAAAGTTACTCGTTAGCAAAGTCATTAAGCATTAGGTAGAGAGGACGGAGCTCATAAAAAAGATGCTTCTCTGAGATGGTGGAACGTTATTTAATCTTACACGACGACCTTCCCCTTTGTCGGTCAGTGCGCTAAGAGATCGTTGGGGGAACCCATATTTCATCGTGGCAGCCTCTGATGTTCTGGCCTTTGGTGGGTAGGTCTCTATACAGCGAAAACATAACCGCTACCTTCGGTAGGTCAGACCTCTGTTCTTGTTTATTCTTGCAAACTTCATCATCTATATGGATCGGGATCTATATATACTTTGCTGTTGTAGGTGGTATTTTTGAGGCGAAAGTAGGGGATTGAGAGAACCTTTTTTTTTTTCCTCGCTCGATCTGAGGGAATCAACCCCATTTATCCTAAGTAGGAAACTACACTCTTACTTAACTTCCATTTTTAATCAGATGGTTCCCCGGGTATCAGGAGTCGGATGTAGAAATCTCTCTAATGCTTCAGTAATGAAAGTTGGACATCTAAAACATCGAATTAGTCATAATCATATACATAACATAACCTTGGGTGGCATATTACAAAAATCATCCAATAATGGGATTCAGATGACTTCATAAGTAGAAACGGAAGGACCATACAACAGAAAAAATTCCTTGATTTTCTTAACCATACGATTCCTGAATTGTTTGTCAGGCTTACAATACATCATGTCTGTATACATTTTGGTTAGCCATTCAGTTTATTGTTAAGTTGGTTTTCTGCTACTTTTTTGGTCTAGTACTACAATCCCTCCAAGGCAGAAGATAGACCGGATTTTCGGTATGATCTGTAGTAGATTCAGACAGTTGGTGTACCTGTTGAATTGCCTTTATAGATCTGAGTAACTTTGTGCCAATATTGGTGACTCGTACTTAGTCTGTTTGAGCTTCCAAATTCGCCACGCTGTGTGAGATCAGAATGAGAGCTAGTGAGGGTTTGCATAGGCGGAAAGAAGATGGTGACTGGTTATGTTACTTATGAAGGTAAAGCAAAGAAGGTGGTTTATAAAAAGCTGTTACCTTTTGAGGAAGAGAGTTCTTGACAAAAATGTCTGATGCTTCAATCGGATCACTGGCGAGAGTGGTCGATCTTCAGAGAGGTTTTGGAATGGAGTGCAATGGTGATTGCTCCCCATTATTTTCCTTCTTCAGAAGAGCCTGCAGTATCGTGTTTCTTTGTCAATCAGACAATATTTCCCTTTCTGAAGCTGGTTATCTTTATCAGGTAAGTTCTTGGAGTTTTGTAATCTCGAGTATGGTACATGTTCAAGTGTCCAAACTCGGCTATTTGATGAAATGTTTCCATGGTTTTGTCCAAAATAAGGGTTGAATGTTTTATTCTCGTGTCAGTGTCAATGATCCAACATTGGTACTTGAGGTTTTGTAAAGACTTTTAATGGGTTCCTCCCAATTTCAGATGCAACTGGTTGAAAATACACAGCTACTTTGGAAACAGATTGAAGTTCGATTTATAACAGCCCAATCGAGAAAGAGAGCAATAGTATATAAGTCTGGAGTGGTCTACGATGACAAGAGGCGGAGTAGTGCTCCGATTTCTTCTTGCTAAAACTAACTCTGAACAAAACAGCTTTCCATGATCGAGAAAGACTGATGACAAATGTTTTGATTTACTCAGGAGAATTTTCTTCTGCACAAAGAACGGATCATTGTTAGAACTTGTTACTATCGACCTCAAAGGTACAAATACACATCACAATTTTGTGAAAGACTCATTACAATTACAATTACATCCATCAACTGTAAGATCATTGAAATTTTTTCTTTGAATCGAGATTATTGGTTTTCCTGAATTTACATAGACAAATGTTGTGTAGCGCTACCAAACCAAGTCACCGTGAAGTTTACATGTTTTATATTGCGAAAACTAACGGTGGGTTAATCATGGACAGCCTCCAGGAGCTGATGTTGCAGCAATAGCTGATGTTGGTACAATCAGATCAAATCTGTCTTCATAATCAGGTGAACTGATACAACTGAAAATGAATGCAACAAAATGTTCTTTAACATTACCTCATAACTTTCATATCCATTATAATCTTATTTACTTTCCAAACCTTTCTGTAAGATAATCATTCCTGCAATGTCAATCATCGTCTTTTATTAATATGCATATCAATGAGGAATAAGTATTAGATATGAAGAAAGAAAGAATTAAAGCCAGATAACAATAATTGAAGCTTCTGTGATTCTGTTAATGGCCTTATTTCAGAATGTTCCATAAATTTCCTGATATGAATATTTGCATACCATAGTTCGCAGGACACCTTACGAGCACGCGACAGAATGCAAAGCCACCTTGGAAAAAACATGTATGGGGCGAAGGATCAGCAGAAGATACTTCTTGCTGCCATCAAAGGCTTGCAGTGCGCAAGGGATAAGAGGAGCTTATTCAACCTCACTATTTTTCCTAAATAAGGTGTAGTATTCATCAACCACAGACAATCACACAAAAGTTGAAGCCAGAGATTTTAGTCTCAGGTCTAGGATTTCAACATCCTTTGAACATCATTGTCTCGCTCTTAATGAACTTTACCTCACATCTAGGCAGGTAAATTGGTTGAGAGGCGTTTGAATCAGAGAAAGTGGAAGTGGGTAGTTCTCGAGAGTCAGAGATCAGCTACTGACATCAATCACACCAATTCCACAAGAATGATCCAGTGACAAGTTTACAATCTACCTAACAACAGTATCAGGCTCGATACTAGAATATCAAAACAGCAAACAAACAGGTAAACTGTTAGGAAAACAGAATAACGTCATCAGACTGCTAGAAGAGTCCAGTTTTGGTGAAAGTCCCTGAAAAAAGATCACATATGATTCAGGGTGTTAATCAAGATTCAAAAAGTTGAAATCTAGAACTGAAAATCTTCAAARAGACTTTGTAAATTTTTAGTCAAAGGCATCATATCATCTCAGGTAATATAAGAAAGTTAGAACTTAGAAGTTTAATAATAATCTAATTTTAGACTTYAGAAAGTARCTTAATTATATTATATGGGGCAGTCTAAAAGAGAAATGTAGCGTAGATTTAATGAACAAAAATAATAATGAAGTGGATGGCGAATTGGCGATGCATGCCTAGTTGTGCACAACTACACAAGGAAACTGACTTTAATTTTTATCTGCTGATAGGAGTGGCTCAGGAGCACCAAATACAAGAGTCATGGGTGTATCATATGCATCCACCACATGCAAAGGTAGCAAGAGGTGTAGCAGGGATATCATATCAATTCGGTCGGACACTTTTCCCACTAGATGATGGTAGAATTGCAGAACTTCATCTATCAGCTTTTGGTGGCGAAAATTCAGGACCAGACCAGCAAGTCAATATCCGGAAAAGAATGTCATTCAAGTATGTATGGTCAGTGTTGGATACCCCTGAAACTGAAGGATGGAATGCAGAYTATTGTACTGATGAACGTGGACCCTCTAATTGCATAATGGGCYTAAAGGAAGAAACAAACGATTTCACGAACACAAGAACTATGACAAGGAGGAAGAAGGGGGTGCAACAGAACTACTTGATCCCTGATGTATCAGGGAACAACCTTGAAAAAACTRCAGAAGAGCATGAATTGGAAGAAAATTGGGTGAACGAAAACTTCCGCATAAGAGTGATGCAAGGGGGTCGATCATTTTTTATGGTGTCAAACAATGGTTTGACTTATGAATACGTTTACAATGATAATGTAGGATTGTGGTTGAAGCATGATCATCCAACAGCAATGAATGGTGCAGTTTAACTGACAATTGGAGTTTCTGTTTTTAGTTGACATCCATGGTAATCTGCTTATCAGAGAAAGAAGAAATGGATGAATCTACACAATGGATAGATTGTACAGCTATGACGAAAGGAAACAGATACTTGTTGGCCTCCATGGACAGGATACCTGGCTCAGGAAAGAAAATAGTTGAGTGATGATGCAGTTTATTTCATTAGCAAGAAGGGAGGCTACTCCAATTCACAGTAAGTTTTCAAGCACGAAAGTGGCAGATTAATCTTAGCTCAATTTCAATTGCGCAGTCTAAAGCTAGGGACATCCGACAACACATACATATTGCATATTTGTTGTGTGTGTGTTGTGTGTGTGTGTGTGTGACACTAATGTTTCTTCCTTTCATGCCTTTTTTTCGCTTCCTGTTTTTATGATAAGAGGGCAATGTCACTTAATAATTCATTCTATTGAATCATTCATCTATTCTGACAGTTCTATCCTAAAAAATCACCTAAAAGAGACTAATAGGTAAACACCTTCGTCTGAGGTTGCTCTCAGGAGTTTCAAATGGAAGACTGCAAAAACCCAGTGGCTACAAAGGTTGCTACTATAGTAGATCAGGAGAATGTTGCCTGGGTAAGATAGTTTTTTGTCATTGGAAAAACAGACGATTGTATCAATATATTATGCACTCACTGATTATGGCATGAGCATCATCAATCTCAGCACCTAGTTCTCTCAGATTACCTGGGACGGCTATAAGACCATCAATTTATCTTTGAAAAGCTTCTCTTTATCTGATTTCAGAAGAGGTGGGCTGTTGATATCACTGGAATCTCTTGATGGATGGATTTGGATTGAACACGGTACACCAATAATGATGGAGTAATTAATAGCTGGAGCACCAGGGCCAAGCTTCGAGACTCATCAGTTGTTCTTAGTGGGCTCAGATGGAAACTATAGTTTATTTAAGTACTTTGTCCAAGGGATTGGAAATGGAGAGACTGCAGATTTCCAGATTTAGGAGAAAACATATGTTGAACAAGATACAGAGGAAAAAGCTGAAGCATCAAAAGAAAAGAAATGATTTCTCAATACAGTTGGTCTTGACAACACAGAAGATCTCAAACTGAGAAAAACTAACAAAACTGTAACGTAAGTGATTAATTATTCTTAGATCTAATCATGCAACTTTGTTGCCACATACAAACTGATAACTAACATTACCGTTTTGATCATTTACACAGGTGCATCAACAAGGCCAAATTCGTTCTGCGGAGACAAACAAATTATATTAGCTTAGAGATGGCAGGGGTAAGCATTCTCTCCTATCTCAAAAGAAATCATATTCATTCCCTTGTACGAGCATACAATAAGCAAACTCAAACAGCATGATAATAGTAGACTTAAAATCAGATAACTGAAGTCAGATCTATATGTATACTGTAGAATACAATTAGCAGTTAGCAACGGTCATAGCTAATCAGGTGAATGCTCACCATGTTTTGGACAGTTGGCAGAGATGCTTTCGAGTGAGGGATTTCGATTGGATTATTGGTCAAAAATTATTGCAACTCCCACTAGCTTGTGCATGGAAACTTCTGCGCTGCTGCTGCATCTTGAAGCTCAAGCATACATACCTGTGACTCTATGAGACTGAATCATAAAAGCACCGCAAAGCAAGTAACAAACATCACTGAAAGAGCTCAGAACTAGGACTACCTGTAATATACTTCATACTGTATATAGCAAAGAACAACACCGAGTTTCTTCCCTGCACATCGAAGTGGCAGGACAAGAGGAAAAGCCTATAAACCTGAGCTACCTGAAACAAATACACTTATTCCAGAGTGCTACTGTCCTAATGTAATTCTACTTGTACATGAAAGGGTAGACACTAGACATCTTAGATTAAGTATACTGTATAACATGATTACAGGAATTCAAAATAATCTAATTTTGGACTCATGAAAAATCTATCACATTTTTCTATTTTCTATACCAATTGTAGCCTTTTTTTTATAAAAAAAACAGAATTAACTTACGAACTTGTGGACTTAGTCACATAAATCAGAATCCTATTGATGTAGGTACTCTAATAAGTAATCAACAAAAAACAAAGATGTATTATGCCCGCTTACCCCCTTAGTCCTTATCATTTCAATAATCTTAGTGAGTTGTGACGTTTCTCAGAATAAATAATTGTGATGTTGGCAGGAAGCCATCCTTCAATGAAACCTTCTTCTTAGAAGAATCAAATATCATTAGTCGCTATCTTACGAAAAAGACGCGGATATTGTAAGGACAATCTGTAAATGCCAGAAAATACAACCATTATCCCGGAATTAATTATTAAACTTAAAAAAACTCCATTGTTAATAGGCCATAATTAATAATTTTTCTTTGCAAAAAACCAATATTCAGTAACCAGAAAAGTCACATAGACCTGTATACTTTCACTTGGGAGATGACACCTTTTTGTCTTAAGATATTATAAAGTACAATATACACTTATTGCAAGACTTATTATTACGTGTAATCAAAGTATCATGTATATCCTCAATCAATGTAAGGTCAATGAATCAAAAGGTAAAACTCCAAACTAATAAGAAAAACCTTTAGAACCTTCTTTGTTTTGTATCTCACAAGTCAACATGGCCTTCATATTTTAAACTACTCCAACTATCTCGGGAAATTCCGGCCTTTTAAAAATGTGAATAAAATCCTAAACATATAGTTTAGTGAAAAACACAAACACATTCTAAACAAATAAAACAAAGTTTTGTCCCTTCCCTTTCAAACCAAGACAATAATTTCAATTTAAAAAAAAAAATCAAAAATACCCACAAAAGACAATTATCCATTCTTCATCTTCATCATCACCATCTTTTTCATCATCATCTMCTTCTTCTTTTGTCCTCTTCAAAAAATGGAAGAAGAAGAAGAACCACCAGAAGAAGTGGAATTCAATAACCTACCAAAAGATATCATCTTTGACATTTTTTCAAGAATCCCACTAAAAAACCTTTGCAAACTAAGGGTTGTTTGCAAAAAATGGRTATTTTATCTATGTAAAAATCCAGAATTCAGAGCTTATTACCATCAAAAACTCAAAATCAGTCCAATTCTACTCTTCAATCATCAAACACCTGAAACACCATCATCCCAATTATCTTCCTACTATATTGATGGCACCCAATTAAGTCAAATTTCAACCAATTTTGCTCAACCCTTAATTTCTATTCTCACCTGCAATGGAATTCTATGCTTAATCTCAAAAACCAATGCTTTCTTCTATGATCCCATCACAAAACTAATCTCCAATATCCCAAATTCAAACAGCTTCAAATCAACTTTTAGTTGGGCATTTGGGTACACCTCAWTGGGAAATGTTTTCAAYCTTCTTCATTTRTACATKATTGAAAAGTTTGACAATTTTCATTATTCTCAAATACAGGAGATAATGTGTGAGATTCTGACAAAACCCATCTCAGATCTTGGCATTGAATCCCAACAAGAATGGAAAAATTTGGGAATTTGCCCATTTGATTTTTTGGGTAGGAAAAATTATGCTTATGTTGAAGGGAAATTTTACTGGTTAATTGGGGAAAAGAAATACAACCCAGATTGCATAAAGATCATGTCTTTTCATTTAGCATTTGAGAATTTTGGGGTGATTTATTTTCCCAAATCATGCTCAAATCGTTCAGTTGAATGCTTGGATTTGGTTGA
>SNQN01005089.1:0-12780 GCA_008642245.1 Bassia scoparia | reverse complement strand
ATCTTCCCCGATAAACTGTATGATTTAGCATCCCAGAATACATAGAGGGGAGTGGAGGGATATTGGTGGTGGGCATTACGCGGGATTTATCATATATGGAATGGCTTGTATTGCAGGCCCTATATATTGATTATTGAGATTAAGGCTTTGATTGTTGTTGATGTAGTAGTGTTGTGAATTAGAATTTTTGTTTGTCTTCTATGGAAATGGTTTTATTGTCACACTTAGTGAGTGTGGTAAAGAGCTGCATTATTGGTTTGATACAATGAGAATGTTTATCGCTGTGAATTTGTGATACATGATCAGTTGTTTGTAATTGAGAATTTCATGTAAAAATGTGTGATAACTACTTTTTGAAGGGGATAACCTTATTAAGACACTTCATGTCTCTCATCACTAATGTCATTGCTGAATTGTCTAATTCAGCTATTCATCACTAATGTCATTGTGGATTAGTCTAATTCAGCTATTGTTGTACTTTGCACGTTGGAACTGACATTATCTTGAATTTTTGTTTCACGAGTAGCACAGATTACATGTTTTTAAGTAGTGTAAGCATTGTCAATTATTGGACTGAAAGACCTGCTCTTGTAGTCTTGTGAACTCCTGATTTCATGAGAACATATGCTTTCATGGAACTTTAGGTCCAAAGCTGAGCTTGTAGCCAAGCATCTTGATCTAAAGAAATCATAGCATACTTGCCAGGATAAGGATTTGTGTGTCTGAGACAAGTAGACAACCGCTACCCCAGCCCTTGCTCTCTCTTTCCTTCTGTTCTATAATCATGATGATACACCAGTCATTCTGGGTTAATCAGCCAGAATGTCTCAGCGCCTCAAGATCATAATAGACTTGGTGCATACTGTATTTATCAGTAATCTCATGCCAGAAAATGGTTTTTGGCAATTAGCTATTTTGTTAGTGGATTCAGCTTCCAGCTCCACTTCAATGTTACCTTTTAGTCTTTTAGGCTTTTAGTTGTGTTGTTCATATAAGATGCGATTCACTCTTACTCTTGCACTTTCTTGTGAACACYTGTATTGTTTSRTAGATGCTTGAGCCTGAAGGAGGATTCTCTWTTCGCGCTGGGMCTGTGGCCTGCTAGACCTATCAATATTGAGCTAAGAACAGGTGAAATTGTAACTGACTTGTGTGAACACACTAAGCAATTGACCATGAACAGCCCCCAAACTCCACATGTCTCGACCTGAAATCACCCGCACGCCCAATACTAGTAGTATATGACAGATTGATAGGTCTTGGTGAGTGGCTGTTGTTGGCACTGTAGAATAAGCCTAAGGTTWWAATGTCTGTTTCATTTTCCCCATGCTTTGATCCATCCGTCTATAACTCTTGTCCCCCTCAATATTTAGACCCACTTTGGGTATTATCTGAAGTACACCAGCTATCTTTAGAATCTCTATTGGCTTGCTGTTGGAAAAATCAAGAGCTAGATTGGTTAAGCACTAAAACAGGGAATGATAGTGCAATAGCTTATCTTTGTCAACTCTCAAGCATTGTCTTTGTAAAACATGATTAGAAATCAGTGATGAAGTGTCACGCTGTTTAGACTCYTAAACATTCTTGTCAAAATCCTCAATGATGWATGGTCTAAATCCTTTCGACTAAGCTTACTGGGTGCAAAATCACTCAGAGATTTTCGCTTCGAAGTGCATGTTGCTACCCCTTTTTTACAAGTGAAAGCTTATTCCTCAAAATCCTCATGGTGTCTGACTTTCAATAGTGTCTGAAAGAAAAATTACTATATCCTACTATCCGGAAATTCATTTATAATTTGTTTGACAATCTAGTTCATATGACTGTGAATGCATCAACTTTCAGCTTCTTTCTCAACATGGCTTTTCACATTTATAGGCTATGCTATATTATGCCTTCTTATCTTTGATCTGCAGATTAGGTCTAGTCTGGTTGACTAAATTGTTGAGTTTCTATCACATCTCATCATCATATCATCATCAATATCATCTGCAATACGCTGCAATGAGATTTCTGTTAGGTTGGTTTGGTATTGACATCAGTAAAATTTACATTTTTTTCTATCGCTTCTTATTCTTGATCTGCAGATTGGTCTAGTCTGAGTTTGATCAAGTTTGTTGAGTTTCTTATCAACATATCATGTCATCATACTCTATAAATATCTGCATGCAATTTCTGCAGGTTGGTTTGGTTGAAGTGAACAAGGCTCATAATAGTTTATTTTTCTTGGTAACTCTGTATTGATAATGGTTGAAACCAGCTAGTTTCTTTTTCTAGTCAGATAACAGAATTGATTATTTTTCCTGGACAACCCGAAAAAAGTAGGAATGACTTGAGAAAAAGGAGTATCAGATTAGAGAACGTAGTTATCTGAATGTTACTTAAGGACCACTAGACTTGATTGCCAGATTAATCTTGTTGTGTGTTTATATTGATTTGTTTTCATATTGATGTTTTATCTAATATAGTATGACTAATGTGACTTATTATATATATATTTGATAATTCCTCCAGATTTACTGCTATTCTGTGGTGCCATTGTCTCTACCTATCCTAGTGGTTGCAGTATACTTCACTGGCTCAACATGAACTCTTCAAGCATGCGTGATTTTTCGAGTTCGTGTCATTAATTTAAATCAACAGCGCGCCATCAGCATCATCCATGTGAAGAAGATACGAAGAAATGGCGGAAAATCCATCCACCCTTTAAGGACAACTACATTGCTGGTGGATCACGACGAGTATTCCGTAACACGGAAGGGGTCAAGGACAGTTAAATGGAAACCTCTCAGGTTGTTTCAGCTAGCAGATAGATATCTTACATGATTAATTTGAAATTCGAATTCAATTGTGATTGTTTTGTTTTTCATTCTTGTAAAACCAAAATCATGTTGGAAATAGAGGGTTACTCACTCTGAGGCTTCTTAAAGTGGGACCCATTTAAACTAGAAGCAAAATGGCATGTGGCGATGTATTGGGGTTTTTCGTTTAAGAGGGAGACAAATATAAAACGAAACACAAAATATTTTATACTTAAGTATTTTGCAGTTGAAAGTGATTTTGACCAATTGTGAGTTTGCGGTGACACCTCTGAAAATCAAGGTTAAATAGTGATATTGTGTTTTAGATTCATCTTTTAATTTGTATGTTATTATTATTATAATTAACTATTTTATTATTATTCTTGTTTATTATATGCTTAAATTTGTCATTTGTTTATATAGCTTGGGAAGGGATGTTTTGTTTCCTTTGTCGATTTTGCAAAGATGACAATTCTAATTCACGGGAGATGCCCAACTATTCAACTAAGGTGAGGATAGCTATCTTGTAGTACCTTGTTCTCAGATTACAAGTTACTCATATATTTGTGCACATGAATTGTGGCAGGATAGCTATCTAATTGGATGTCCTCCTATGCTACATTCTTCGATTCGACGACAATTACGTCTTAGCTTTCATGATCCTACTTCCTTAATCTCAACTCTTCGAGCTCTATTTTATATTTATAGTATGTTGTCGGTTAGCTGAAAGTTAGTTCTTACTAATCAAGTTCCTGACCTCATGCTACACACCCTGGTTCTGGTAGATGAGTCGTCGAAGTTAATGTTGACCTCCTTTAACAATCCAAAAGTTGCTTACATTTTCGAGCTAACTCCTTTGTTGCACCTACTCTAGGCTTTCCAAATTCTCTTTGTATAGATTCCACCTGGTTGGTTTTGGATGCCTCCGAATTCTTAGCTTCATGAATCATACTTTCTAATCCACCCTAATTATAGTTATATTGCTTCCGGCCTTCATATGAGTTATCTCGTTTCTTAATATATTCAACATGTCCACGATTCACCAAAGTTTTAAGTCTAACTACATCCAGTTCTGACTCAACACTACACACTATTGTAGTTTCCGCGTCATCAGTTGCTTACCACTTTATCGTCGGTTTTTCCATAGAGGTTCGGGCCAAGCTAGTTGTTGCAAGTTGCAAGGCTATATGAAGGAGGGTGTGTACATACATTGGGAGGTGAGGTGAGATGCCATTTTTACTAACCTTCAAAAAGGACAGAAGACAGAAGAAAGAGGGAAATGGCATTCTACTGAACAACAATTTACTCATGTGAAGCACTGAATAAGATGACGAGCGCGCACTTGGATCTGCTTCGAGCCCGGAGAGTTGGCCCGTTTTTGGTGGGCCAATCAAAATTTGGACGTTTTGTTTTTTAATTAAAGTCAAGCTTGGCCCTGTGTTTGGGGCCTTTTCTAGTGGGGCCCCAAATCATATTCCACCAGTCAATCAAAATGAGTCGGTCCCACTTAATGAATAAAGTATGTGGCTCGTGGCAGTTCCGCGTAATTTTCTGCTCCATTTTTTTTTTTAACTGTTCCTAGGTAACCGACTAGAACTATGGAGTAGTTTCTTTCCATCCTTATTCCAACGTTGGTAATTTTTCATTTTTCATCCATTAAATCCTAACATATAACGTCCCCCGCATTTATAATACCAGAGTAGGAAGTTAATAATAGGTATAATTTCAAAAACTGTGGTTTTGAGATGGGTGTCAGTTCTTTTAGATGCGTCTGTCGTTATAAAATTGGAACGATACAGATAACAGGTTACAGTGATTTTTTACTCGTGGTAGCAGAAAGGTCGAATACATATCAATAGAGAAGGACTTGTGATAAGAGGTAAGAAGTTTCGCTCTAGTAATTCGCTTTTTGATTTTAAAGCAAATAAACGATCAAATTAAACATACTAAATCGAAAGTTTTCCACGATAGAGGGAACGAAGGGGAAGGAAAATGTAGGGACGAGCGAACGATAAAGCTTCAAGAGTAGTCATAGATTGCCCATATGCTTATTGGTCACTACCAATCAGATACTATTTGATAATTATGAGAGCAGAGCAATCTAGCAACAACCCGATTGCAATGGAACCCATGGTCAAGAAAATATCAAGAAATGGAATACTAGAATTGAGGAAACTATGAATGTTGTATTGAGATCCCCAATAACAAAAAGGTGCTTTTGGTTCATAATGTAGCACATATCCTAATAGGGATTGAATTCATAATGGCATGTATATTTGTTCAAAGTGTGACACCTATAATGATTGTTAATTATTGGCGTAGTGTGAGGAAAATGTTTGACATGATTTAATTTCAATTCTACTTCCTTATTTTTTTGGGAAGGGACTAAATGCAAGAGTTGGGTATGATTTATATATGTATGAAATATTCATTGGTTACGTTTTTTCCTGTTGCGAAAGAATTTTAAGTATCGAAGATTATTAGCTATTTCTTTTGGATCTTTTAATTAAGATTTTGTATTTTAAATTTAAATTTTAGGGTTTGAGTATGGATCAATCAGAAGGAAACGTTGTCTCGAAGTTTTTAAGTTATTTTTATTATCAAAATTTTATTTGAATATAAGAAACTTTTATTGTTGAAAATTAACAAATAATGGGACATAATAGGTTTTGGGTTATATTTTTGTGAGAAACTATTGTATGTCGTAAGATGATCACGAGAGCTTGGTTGGCAAAGGTGTGAGTTGGATGGGTTGTGTTGGTGGTGTCCTGGGTTGATTGGCTAGTGTGCAGTGCAAGTATTGTGGACCATTGTAGTTTTAGAGGGAAATGGCGTTAAGGGTAAAATAGCAAACGAAATTGGGTGCGAATGGGCCATACGATGTTAAAACACAATGATAAATAGTTCCGCTTGTAATGCATAAAGTTAAATCTCAGCATATATGTAAAATACCTAATCATAACATGATCTTAATATTTCGTAGGTATTAAGAAACGAATGAGTACAAATGTACAATTGATATATGATTTCCTTGATTTACGGAAACCTCGTAACGATAATAAGGCAGGCAATGGCTTATTAGAAAGAAAAATAAAAAGGACTAATAGAGGATTAGCACTAATTAATTATGATAATAAACAAACTTATGGGATAAATGAGCTTAATATAGTAATAAACCGCTCGAATAAGAGGAACATAACATAAAAAACTTCTTTTGATTAGAAGAAAAGGGTGCGTGCGCTTCGCTGTTTGTTTGACCCAACCAAACTTCCTTTAACGATCAAAAAAGAGCTGACTCAAGTGGTAAAGCAATTTGATGTCGTTTAAAAGGTTCGAGCTGAGGCGAACATCATCGTTAATGCAGAAATTTTTGTTGGGGGAGACTCACCAACAAATAAGTTATGTATACAACCCGAATCGAATCGATATAGTCGAAGCTAAGCTCCGTTTTATGAACCCGGGTATCAAAATTAAAAACCATCCTTACAAAAAAATGTGTGCCCCCCCCCCCTCTTCTGCTTATTGTCACTCTTCTTTTATTTCATTCTCTATCATCCATCTTCGTTTAATAACCACCGTTGGGATTTGGATTTTGCGAAAAGCCATCGACGGCTTGGAATTGTGGGAGACCATATAAAATCGGATATTTATTACAGCAAACAGATCGAAAGTATATTTGGTTTTTGGGCATTCAAAAAGATATGTCTAATCCCATCAATGTTTGTTGCTATCACATTATTATCACTTGCTGCCGCTTTCGACTTCTCATTCGTTTCTTAATGTAGCTGTCATCTTCGTTTTTTTAACTATTTTAATGGCGAAAAGAATGTTGTATAAATAATACGTTGTATTGAAATGAATATAAAGATGTAAAATAATTGTTTTGGATTCGTTTAATAAGTGATTATATTATTAACATCAATCGGTTATATTAAAACTTTTTACCTAAGGACTAAAGATATAGACAATACAAAAACGCATTGAGAAGCGTTGATCCACTTCGACTGAATTGAGAATGGTAATTCGATGGCAATTTTATAATTTATAAGAGTGTTAAGAATTTTATTGATATACTCCGTAATTTTCAATCTCATAGTTTACAAATGTCAATCAGATTGACATTGACTACTTAGATCAATCCAGTAGAACATGGATTTCCCTAATGGTAAAGAGAAATATATAGAGAATAGAGAATGTGAGGAAAAAAGGTAGGCATAGAAAGAATCAAATTATTAACCGTATCAAATAAACTATTTTTTTTCCTAGGAGAAAACATCATATAAAGATTCATTAACTATGAAAAGTCAAACGGTACTTACAATCAAATTCTAAAAACTAATTGGCAAATACAAATATACAATCTAATAAACGAAATACATCGTTGGTTGTCCAAATTCTTGATCAAGCAAGCATTTAAAGAATATCTTTTCTTTACATTCGTCCGTAATTCGACATAAAATAGATGTACATTACTTGTAAGACAATACTTGCAGAGGGACAACTAATTTCCCAAAAAAATGGAATTGAAGGCAGTCGAATGTTCACTTATCATGAAACCCAGAACACATAAATACCCATGAAAACAAAATCCATTGGATTATTAGAACAATGACAATACTTTAATCCACAAGGGAAAAAAAAACAAAAAGACCTAAATTCCACATACGGCGAAAATTATTTGAACAATAAAGATGAGACAACAAATTGAATTAGAAAACGGTCGGAAATATTATTAATTTTCTGAAGAAATTAAACTATTTCCAGTCTAACAGTACTAATCAGACCTAAAACCTTAATCAAATAAACTACAATGTTGCATTTAAGTGAATCTTCAAAAAGTTAAGTGTTGCATTATAATGGACAGAAAATGATTTTATGGATGTATTAGATTTTTTTTTGGTTTTTTACAATGAGTGGGAGGAGTATATGTTATAACTAAAGTATGTTATTAATTACAAGTATTTGTAAATACATTAACAATACCATACGGAGTATATGATATAAGAATGAAATAAAAAGGTTCCTCCCAGAAATATTGCCATTTGCTTAATACACTTCAAAATGAATGAGTAAATAACTCGTCGAATCATAAATTTTCTTTTGGCAAAAACAATCATCCGTACGGATAACTTGAATTTTTCAAAGTAAGGGTTAAAAGACTCAACTCTCAAAGAGATCAATACATTGACTCCTACATATTTTTTCCAAGATAAGCTTACAGAAATCTTTCTCATTCCTCGTCTTCGTGACTCTCGAAACATGTCACCAAGAATTCCCGTTTGCTATCAAATGACTAAAAGTAGGGTTAATTTGAAACTGAATCGAGCTAAAGGTGAAACCACCTCACCTCTCTCTAACGGTGAGGGTAATTGTTTGTTGGATACGGAGTATTTGTGCGATCTTGGAACGGTGTAATTTTTCATTACATATTTTTATGCTTAATACTTATGCAGGCTGAATAGTATTTACACACTGTGGATACGCACTGCGCGTGATGCTCACGCACGACAAACTTTGAAGTGTTGATTTTTTTTTAATTTTTTTTTTTTGGGGTAATTAAAAGAAAGCAACTGTAGTTGATTGTTTGTGATAGGTACGGATTCAGATTCAGAGGCACACTGCATGGCTTTTCAGTATTATTAATTATTATCTATTATTATACGACAGTGGTATTTTATTGTATTTATACAGAATACAGTTTGGATATTTGGATAAAGATTTGGCCAAGTATACATTGTGTTTCCTAAATAAAAATATAAAAAAATGCATATATAATATATATACTCCGTCTGTTTTAATTAGATGTTTACGGCAGGTTTTTTCACGTTGTCAGTCAACCTAGGGATGCAATATGTATGTAGTGATTGAGCTTGTGTCGGTGGGACCAAATGAGGTCGTGGTTTGTGGTTGAGCTAACAAAAGTTGCTACGCGTGTTAATTTGGCTAAGATTACGAGGACAAATAAAGCAAGTGATCTAAACGATCAAATGTAGGTTAGGTTGAAAATCTCAAGATAGCGCGAGGTCATTAACGACAGACTGGGTGGTTAGGTTTAAAATGCCTTTACATAACGTGACATGGGTGGACTCGAGTATTCAACGAATATTGAAATGCCTATCGGTCTTAAAATCGAATTATTATTAGATACTTTTTTCAATCCTTCGGGGCTATCCCATATAACTACTATGATAATAGTTTCACAATGATTTACTTCCTATTCCAATGGAAATTACTTATTATCTCCTTTTAGTTTTAAATTTTCAAGTTTAAGGCGATCTTATCCAACAAGGAATAAAAAAACTAACTAGAATAAAATGTGGGCAAGCCATCCTGAATCTCTTGTAGAGCCAAGCCAATCCTTGCGTACAGCACCATCGTAGAACAAGCCTTGGTTTTCGAGTTGCTCCCAAGATTAGCAAATACCACAACTTTGTTAGCCTCGCGATAATACTGTGTGAGTTTCACCTCTCAATGATCATCATGTAGCAAATTGCGACATTTCCTAACAATTTGACTAGCATTCAAAGCTTTACTCCGTAGCATTTTTTAGCACAAAAGACTAAAAAAAAATCCTGAATTTCGATGTTATCGTTTCTGCTATCAAGTTTTTAAAAAGTGTACACAGACCGTAAGTTGGTGTTGTGTTAATGCTAGGGATTGATGATGTTAGAGCATTGGTGTTGTCAAGGTCATCTTTTTAGGTCACATTATCTCATATCACAAAATTTATTCATATCTTTTCTAACCATGTATTGATGAGTTGTCTAACTATTGGTGTGGTATGTTGTATGTGCTTGTTCGTTCTACCTAAGCATACCTTTACCATTGGGGTATCATGACTCATTTGTTGTACATGCCACAAAATATCCATACCAGAGGTCACGACAATATATTTAAAAGAACCTGCCAAAATAATAAATTGAAAAAAAAATCGTAGGCTAACAAACATTCATACGAGTCAAAATGCAAGACTCGATTTCAATTACATAGTTTATAGTGCATCGAAAGGCTGATTTACCCGTTTAATAAATTTTGAAGTATCATTATCCGACGCATTCAACAAGAGAGACTGGCTAACCTTTCACAACTTCCCTCTTTTTTCTTTTTTGGAACAATGGACAACGGAGACAAATAGTCAACAAAGAAACAAGTCTAGAACATCGCTAGTAAGAGCGGACTCCTTAATACTAGGTACTCTACTCATATCAACTACGATACACGGCTAACAATAACAGCCTATCGTATAAGTATAGAAATCATGAAAAATTTTTCTTTCGATGTGGATCAAACCCAACGAGCTTCAAGTTTCCTCTTTTGTCGCGCTCATATTTTCCTCCTAAAGCAGCTTCTTTTTGACACCAATTCCTCTAGATGGATGATGTTAGAATGATTGGCCTCAACACAGCCTAACAACAAATTGGAGCTTGATTATGCTTTAGCTAATTATTCAACAACAATACAAATAATAGAAGAATTAGAGATCATCAAGGTAACCAAAGTTCATTTGCTAAAGTGCTAACAAAGCTAAAATCATTTGATTAAATGGCACACACTCCAACACAAAAATGTGTTTAAGTGGAGAAAAAAACAAAGAACAGAAACAAACAACACAACACAACAACTAAAACAAAAGAAAGAAGAGAAAGAAAAAAGGAGAAGAAAGGGTTAGTATTTTTTAACTCCTCCAAGGCTGCAGCAGCAGGTAGGACTGCTGCCAAAAGTTGTGGTTCTAGGATAGTTTTTAATACACATCTTCTCCCCAATAAACATCATCACCAATACCAAACAACGTTTCCCTCCGTATCGATTTAATTTGCAAACAATTGTTTTTCACGAACAAAATTAAGCAACATGATTTTGATACAATCAAGAATGAGATTGCATGATACTAATCTTAAAATTATAACTATTGTTTTAATTTATTCATTACACTTTTAAATCATCTCCTTGAATGCGTGAAAAGTAGTTGTTGGCAGATATCCGTACGAAGGGGAGTACTAGCAACTTACCTAGGTATATCTATGATATTGCTACGTTTATCCGGTTAGATAAATTATCCGCCTACTAAATAAAATAATGCAAATTATTTCACCTACAAGTTTGAATCACTGGCCATGGGTAATTATTTATCAGACATCTTGTAGACTTCATAGATAGTTGTGGTATTTTTATCGGGGAATATAAATTTATTTTCGATAGTAATTATACTACACTATACCACTTTCAATCTTGACAATGTTAAGGTTAATTTATTACTTTCATAATCGTTTGTTATGTTCAATTTATTTTTTTTCATAAAAGTTGTTTAACATTTTACTTTGTAAACATTATGAAATGTCGTAATTTTTTTTAGAGACATCCCAACATGGAAAATGATAAATCTTCAGGGACGGAGTTGCAACAATAGTAAATTATTACGTGGTCTACTTCCATCACAAGTACTTTATAACGAAGGAGTGCATGAATATGGGTTGAAATAAATTGAATTAGAATTTTTGCTGATAAACATTTTATTTTACCCAAGAAAATTGGATAGTTTGAGAATTTAAGTTGAACAAGATTTACAACAATACGAAATAYGGAGTATAAATCTTTCATGTTACTCATAGGGAAACAAACTACTCCGTATTYGTACTAAAAAATCCCAGTAAACATTAGTAATTATTTTTTTTCAAAAATAAAATAATACTTCTTTCGTTTCTTTTTAGTTTTATTTTTGAGCATCATACAAATTTTTAGACAAAATTTGATTGTTAGTATGAATAAAGAGAGAAAAAATAATGTACGGAGAATGTGAATACGTGATTGAGAGAGATATACGAAGAAGTCACATGCAAAAAGGGAAAAAATAGTTATCGCAAACTTAATATTTCCAAATATCGTAAAARTTATCAATAAAATGAAGAGGAGGAAATAATTTTTTAAGCAAAATCTCACTAATGTACTTCGAGAATCGAGACAAATCTAATCATTTCATCGAAATTTATTTTAGTTTGATTTATGGTACTCCTTTCGTCAGAACATCCACAATAGTGAAGATGAATGACTAGCTTGCAAATTTGTAAAATTGAAAGCTACAAGCTCAACCATTGTGGGAAAGGTGAGCTTGTTGCTCAACAAAGTTACTACTCCGTAGCTTGTAATTTTATTTTGCCTTTTTCTAAGTTATGATATTAAATGCATAGTAAGTAAAAATTGTATGTGGGGTCGATTTTAAGTCACAACAATTATATCCTGACATTGTGAGTAGAAGTAGTTTGAAAAGCTTTTGTAGTCCACTATTGTTGATGTTCTAATCTTTTCTTGTATTTGTCATATTTCTCGAAATGAAATTTCTAAATGTTAGTCTTGCTTGAAATTTATTCTATTTTTAACTTCAATTTTTTCTAGCTTTTATATAGCAAATGGAATCATATTTATTATTTTTATTCCATCATATTCAAATATCATCTAAATTATTTCTAAAATTACTTTCCAACCCACATTTATTATTTTTTCTCATTCTACTAACTAAAAAGTCAATAACTCTCTTTTCAAATAAGAATCTTATTAAATAAACACCTTTTAATAATAAAAAAATCAACAAGACTGTTGAAGAATAGAGATTTCGTTCATTTCAACTCATTTTTTATTGGGAAATTTCTAAACAATCCTGGAGATTGTTTTAATAAAACAATTCAATGGCAATTTTATATGGCACTTCGTAATTAAGTGCAACTTTAGGGTTATTTAAAAAGCATATACTTTGACCTCAAAAGTTGCACTTAATTACAGAGTGTCATATAAAAATGCCACCGGATTGTTTTATTAAAACAATCTCTAAGATTGTTTAGAAATTCCCCTTTTTTATTATTTGAATTTATTTTTTCTAAAAACAAGTTGAAAAAAAAAAAACTTTTCACCCACCCCAAATATTTTGAATGTTACACTGTTGACCAAAAAAAAGTTTTGAATCAGTAATTATTTAAGAAAATGTAACATA
>SNQN01005088.1:31478-46923 GCA_008642245.1 Bassia scoparia | reverse complement strand
TGAGAAGCCTTCCGCTATCAATAAGGTGTTCTTGATGCGTCGTTTGTTTGAGGTCCGGATGAATGATGGTGGTTCGGCCGCCGAACACATCAATGAGATTAGTTCGATTCTATCCCAACTATCATCGGTCGACATAAAGTTTGAGGATGAGGTGAAAGCCTTGATTTTGCTTTCTTCGTTGCCTAGGTCATGGGATGTGGTGGTTTCCGCTATTAGCAACTCTTCGGGGAAAGAAAAGTTGAAATGTGAAGACGTGAGAGACTTGATCCTAAGTGAAAGCTTGAGAAGGAAAGTCGGGTGAATCGTCTAGTGGTGCCTATTCTGCTGAGGGGGAACGGGGGAGACAAGCAAAAGGAAGCTCAAGGGGTCGATCGAAGAGTAAGGGGAGGAGTAAATCGAGGTCAAAATAGGAATTGTGTGTTGGAATTGTGGTACAAAGGGGCATACCAAGAGGGAATGTCCTAATCCCAAGAAGAAGGGTGGCTCGGGGCAACACAACAAGGAAGCGGGGACTTCAAGTGTTAATGCTGCTTCGAGTGGTGATTCGGGTGATGATGTCTTGGTTCTTAGCGTGGATAGTCCGGTTGAAAATTGGATACTTGATTCGGGTGCTTCGTTTCATTCTTCTCCATGCAAGGAGTATTTTCAAAACTTCAAGAGTGGGAGCTTTGGAAGGGTTTATCTTGCGGATGGCAATGCTTTAGACATTGAGGGGAAGGGAGATGTGACGATCAAGACTTCAAGTGGGAGTTCATGGAAGCTAGAGAACGTGAGATACATTCCCGGGCTAAGGAAAAATCTGATTTCGGTGGGTCAATTAGACTCAAGCAGTTATAAAGTCATGTTTTGTGAGGGAAGTTGGAAGGTGTCCAAGGGAGCCATGGTGGTTGCTAAGGGTGCTAAAACTGGAACCTTGAACACTACCTTATGGTGTACGAACATGGTGGCTACTACTGCAGATTGTGATTCCAAGCTATGGCATGCTTCGCTTGGTCACATAAGTGAGAAAGGGATGAAGATGCTAGCTTCAAAGGGGAAGTTGTCGGGGTTGAAATCAGTCGACATGGATTTTTGTGAGACTTGTGTCTTCGGCAAACAGAAGAAAGTTTCTTTTACAAAAACCCAACGGTCCTTGAAGAAGGAGAAGCTAGAGTTAGTGCACACTGATGTGTGGGGTCCATACCCCATACAATCCCTTGGCGGTTCTCACTATTTTGTCACCTTCATTGATGACTCAACCAGGAAAGTATGGGTTTACTTCATGAAGCACAAGTCGGATGTGTTTGACAGGTTCAAGACTTGGAAGGCGGAGGTTGAGAATGCTTCGGGGATGAAGATCAAGACGATCAAGTCCGACAATGGAGGTGAGTATGAGTTGCAAGCTTACATTGATATATGTAAGGAACATGGCATTGTTTTGGAGAGGACGGTTCATGGCAAGCCTCGACAAAATGGGGTCGCTGAAAGGATGAATAGGACTTTGCTTGAGAGAGCAAGGTGTATGAGGTTGTATGCGGGTCTACCTAAATGCTTTTGGGCGGATGCAGTTAATGCTGCGGTTTATTTGATAAACCGTAGTCCCTCGGTGCCGTTGGATTTCTCAATTCCGGAAGAAAAATGGAGTGGAAAGGAGGTTTCTTACTCTCATTTGAAGACTTTCGGATGTGTAGCCTATTTGCAATCCGAGAAGAGAGACAAGCTTGATCCAAAGGCCATTAAATGCTACTTCATTGGGTATGGTGATGCGAAATACGGTTATAGGGTGTGGGATCCTAAGGGTCGGAAGGTCCATAGGCATTGTGACATTACTTTTGATGAGACTTCATTGTATAAAGACAACTTTGGTGGGAAATCTTCAGAGAAAGCTTCATTGGAGCATGAGAAGGAGTTCGTTGAGCTAGAAAGTCCTAATGCTAGAATTGGTGGGCAAGCACAAGAAGAAGTACTTGATGTTCCAACTCAGCAACTATCTCCTCAACAACGGGATCATACTCCGGTGGGTTCGAGCTTGGGTGATTCAGAAGAAGAAGATGATGAGGTTCGGGATGAACCACATGTTACTCCACTAAGAAGGTCTACTAGGGTCACAAGGGCACCAAATAAGTATTCTCCATCGGCAAACTATTTGTTGTTGACAGATTCTGGTGAGCCGGAGTGTTATGTTGAAGCAACGAAGTTGGGTGACTCAAAGAAGTGGGAGCATGCAATGAGCGAAGAAATGAGTTCATTGGAGAAGAACGACACTTGGGTGTTAGTTGATTTGCCAAAGGGCAAGAGGGCTCTTATGTGCAAATGGATCTTTTGGAAGAAGGATGAACCGGATGGTGATGTTCGGTACAAAGCTAGGCTTGTAGTTAAGGGTTTCTCTCAGAAGGAGGGCATTGATTTTCACGAGATCTTTGCTCCGGTGGTGAAGCTCTCTTCTATAAGGATCCTACTTGCAATCGTGACTGCTGAGAACATGTTCCTTGAGCAGATGGATGTAAAGACGGCATTTTTACATGGGGATTTGGATGAGGAGATCTACATGAAGCAACCGGAAGGGTTTCAAGCTCCGGGAAAGGAGGACTTGGTGTGCAAGCTGAAACGGAGTCTATATGGGTTGAAGCAAGCTCCGAGACAATGGTACAAAAAGTTTGACAATTTTATGCTTAGCAATGGGTTCGTGAGGACAGATGGCGATCATTGTTGCTACTTTCAAAGGTATGAGGATGGTTGTATCTATTTACTTTTGTATGTAGATGATATGCTTATTGCGGGTCATAGCATGAAACATGTCAATGGTTTGAAAGAAAAATTGTCATTGAGATTTGAGATGAAAGACTTGGGTGAGGCGAAGCAAATACTTGGCATGAGAATTTCTAGGGACATTTCATTGGGTACTTTGAGGTTGTCTCAGGAGGAATATGTTAAGAAGGTGCTAATGCGGTTCAACATGGTTGATGCAAAGCCTCGGCTCTCACCTCTTTCATCGGATGTCAAATTGACCAAGGAGGATTGCCCAAAGACTAAGGTGGAAAAGGAAAGGATGTCTGTCTTTCCTTATTCATCGACCGTTGGTAGCATGATGTATGCTATGGTGTGCACGAGACCCGACATTGCACAAGCAGTGGGAGTTGTGAGTAGGTTTATGTCAAATCCGGGTGAGAAACATTGGGAGGCTGTGAAATGGCTCTTAAGGTATCTCAAGGGTACTTCAAGTATGGCTCTCTGCTACAAGAGGAATGGTGTTGTTCTGGAAGGTTTTGTTGATGCTGATTTTGGGGGATGCTATGATTCGAGCAAGAGCACTTCGGGGTATGTGTTTACTATTGGCGGGACAGCTATTAGTTGGTTAAGCAAGCTTCAGAAGTGTGTCTCCATGTCTACGACTGAAGCTGAGTATGTTGCTATGTCAGAGGCAGGTAAGGAGATTGAATGGCTCAAAGGATTCCTATATGAGATGGGTTTTCAACAAGATGTGTGTGTGTTGTATAGTGATAGCCAAAGTGCCTTGCAATTGGCTTAGAATCATGTATTTCACTATCGGACCAAACATATCAAGCGGCGTTATCATTACACTAGGAGCTTAGTGGATGATGGAACGATGTGTTTGAAGAAAATTGTCGGGGCGAAGAATCCGGCTGATATGCTCACGAAGGTGGTGACTAGTGAGAAATTGAGGTTATGCCGAGCCTCAATTGGTCTCAAACATTGATGCTTGAGATGTTTTGTGCCTTTGATTGGTTTTGATGATGATAGTTGGTGTATATGTATTATGTACATTAATGTTGTTTTTTCATGATGGTTAGCTGTTGTTTTTCTCCATTTGTTTTTTCTACTTATCTCCAAGTGGGAGATTGAAAGGTAGAAATGGTGTGGAGATGAGTAGAAAGGGTGAAGAAGTGTTGTTGCACTGTGGCGGGGCGCCAAACTTCATGGTGTGGAGCCATTTCATTCTAGAAATCAAGCTGAAGAAGAAAACCTGCAAGAGGGCTATGGCGTGGCGCCACAGGTGGCGGGGCGCCATCCTGGTGGCGTCTCTCCAGACTCAGTCAAAGTGGGGGCTTCTGTAGACACCTAAATGTGTCTCCCCAAATGAGTAATCAGTGATGAAACATACCGCGTCTCGCGATTGTTTCGACTTAGAAAGGATGCTTTGAACTCACAAAAGTTGGAAATACGTGAGGTCATACTCGGAACTATTGAGCAAAGGACAAATAAAAGGGGCAAAAACATTTTCTTTTATTTATTTTAATTATTTTCTATTTTTAGGTTTTCTTTTCTATTTTTAGGATTTTTTATATTGGTGATCTCCATAATTTCCACTTTTCATCACACTCTTCACATTTTTCTGAGCTCACCAGTATTTTTAGATTATTTTTCTGATTTTTATTTTTCTATGATTTTTATAAGTTTTTATACGCAGAAAATACAAAAAATACAAAATACACAAAAAATTCTCCGGAAATACGTGGAACCTTCTAGAACACTCTAGAACTCCTTGCTTGGAGAGCAAGGGTGTCTAGGTGCGTCGAATCAAGGCAAATCACGAAATAAAATCGGAGGAAATCAAAATATTTTCGAGTTTTGGAAAATATATATATCGCAGAGGCTTGCGTATATACGCAGAGGCCTGCGTATATACGCAGCCCCCTGCGTATATACGCAGGCCTCCTGCGTATATACGCAGGGTTTTTTTCCTCGTTTTTTCCCCTCGTGCCTATAAATACGTGCCTGCCTTGCTCATTCCGAATACACACGGTTTTTTCAACACACGTCTATTCCTTCTCTCTCTCTGTCCTTAACTTGCGTATTCTCTCTCTCACTCTCTCAAACACTCTAATCACATTCGTTCTTGAGTTCAAAGCATCGATTCTGTTTCGATTCAACAAGCAATAACAAGGTTTATTTCTGAGATTACTCGCCACTAAACATACTCTTTCCTCAATCTAATTAATAACTATTTCGAGTTTCAATCTAAACTAACAAAAAAATGTAGAAACTCACTATTTAATTATTCCATGTAAATATGTAGGAGTGAGCAACGTTTTTCTTTGTTTTCGTTCTTTTTTATTTCATTTTCATTATTATTATCACTTGTCAATACTAACGATTTCTTATCCTTGTATAGCGATTCAAGGCGGAAGGTTCATTTCGCTCGTTTTTTATTACGAACTAACATTTGTTTTGTTTGTCCTTGTATAGCGATTCAAGGCGGAAGATTCATTTCGCTCGTTTTTATTACGAACTAACATTTGTTTTGTTTGCAGATTCAGGGTAAGATTGGTTTGTATATATGATTTGAATTTCATATACTTCACATTGTCATGGTTGTATCATTTGTATATATTTTGCTAAATAAAGACCGGAAATTATGTGAATCACTTTAAAATCAGATTAACTATGGACAACCGGTTTTTAGGCACCGTTTTAATTTGATTAACGCAAAGTGGTCACAATTTCTAGGTTAGGTAGTTTCTTGTGTATAATAGAAACCCACTTTCGTAGTAATCTTTAGGGTTAGTACGCTTCTAAGGTGCTACAAATGTAAGTTATGTGCATTCAATAACCGTGATGAATGGAATTGCAATGAGACCGAGTAGAGGCCGCTACATGCGGGCGAATTGGGTTACAGATCTGATTCGTACCATGTCCCCGAACCCACGAACTGGTTACTGGATCAGAACGTGGGGCCATTAATTTGGCACCAACGTTTCGGGCGTCCGTGACTAACCTTTATAGGCACGGTGGCGACTCCCCTTACTCGACAACACTACCCCAACGCACTCACGTGCGGGTTCCGTGGCTCAAGCCCACGCAAAGCACCTCGATGTAGTACCAAGCCGCGCGCCCGCTATACGCGAGGGCGCGGCCCACGTCCTACAGGGTGGCGGCCCGCCATCTACTTCTGCCTCTTTGATGCGGTTTGCTCTGTTTTAGCGGTGGAAGCGGTGCTAGTATATAAAGGACTTCTTTTGCTTTCTCTTTCATCAGTTTGTATCACAAATCATATTAGAACTCTCTCAAACTCTCTCAAACTCTCTAAACTAGGTTTAAGCATAGATTTGAGGTTAGCTTTGCAATTTATACAATTGAAGCTTGTGTATGAGATTGTTCTTCATTCATCAATTAATCAAAGTGCATCAAGGGTGGGTTTTTCTCCCGGTTCTCGGGTTTCCCACGGTAACTCTATCTCACTAAAATCTCTTTAATTTCTTCAAATTTACTTGGTTGTTCTTGTTGGTTGTTTGTTCTTGATTAAGTATTGGATTATACTTGTACTTGTGTTTGTTCTTGCTTGTTTGGACTTGGTTGAACTTGTCTACTTGCCATAACAATTGGTATCAGAGCCGAGGTTAATCTTTGGTGGTTTGTGGCTTAGTTTTGAGTTCATTTGTAGTTTGAAGTAAGGAAAACTCAAGTTTCTTGTTTTAGGTGTATTGAGGTTGAATTATTGATTGTAATTTGGAAACCTTGATTGTCAAAACCCTAAATTAAGATGGAAGAGAACAATGAAAATTGAGAAGTTTGATGGGAAAGACTTTAGCTTTTGGAAGATGCAAATAGAGGACTATTTGTATCAAAAGGGTCTTCATCTACCTCTCGATGGCAAGAGGCCTGATAGTATGAAAAAGGAGGATTGGAGAGTGCTTGATAGACAAGCACTTGGATTGATTAATTAGGTTAACTTTGAGCAAAAGTGTTGCTTATGGAGTTAAGGACATAACCACGACGGAGGAGGTGCTTAGCACCTTATCGAACATGTATGAGAAGCCTTCCGCTATCAATAAGGTGTTCTTGATGCGTCGTTTGTTTGAGGTCCGGATGAATGATGGTGGTTCGGCCGCCGAACACATCAATGAGATTAGTTCGATTCTATCCCAACTATCATCGGTCGACATAAAGTTTGAGGATGAGGTGAAAGCCTTGATTTTGCTTTCTTCGTTGCCTAGGTCGTGGGATGTGGTGGTTTCCGCTATTAGCAACTCTTCGGGGAAAGAAAAGTTGAAATGTGAAGACGTGAGAGACTTGATCCTAAGTGAAAGCTTGAGAAGGAAAGAGTCGGGTGAATCGTCTAGTGGTGCCTATTCTGCTGAGGGGGAACGGGGGAGACAAGCAAAAGGAAGCTCAAGGGGTCGATCGAAGAGTAAGGGGAGGAGTAAATCGAGGTCAAAATCTGGAATTGTGTGTTGGAATTGTGGTACAAAGGGGCATACCAAGAGGGAATGTCCTAATCCCAAGAAGAAGGGAGGCTCGGGGCAACACAACAAGGAAGCGGGGACTTCAATGGTTAATGCTGCTTCGAGTGGTGATTCGGGTGATGATGTTTTGGTTCTTAGCGTGGACAGTCCAGTGGAAAATTGGATACTTGATTCGGGTGCTTCGTTTCATTCTTCTCCGTGCAAGGAGTATTTTCAAAACTTCAAGAGTGGGAGCTTTGGAAGGGTTTATCTTGCGGATGGCAATGCTTTAGACATTGAGGGGAAGGGAGATGTGACGATCAAGACTTCAAGTGGGAGTTCATGGAAGCTAGAGAACGTGAGATACATTCCCGGGCTAAGGAAAAATCTGATTTCGGTGGGTCAATTAGACTCAAGCAGTTATAAAGTCATGTTTTGTGAGGGAAGTTGGAAGGTGTCCAAGGGAGCCATGGTGGTTGCTAAGGGTGCTAAAACTGGAACCTTGAACACTACCTTATGGTGTACGAACATGGTGGCTACTACTGCAGATTGTGATTCCAAGCTATGGCATGCTTCGCTTGGTCACATAAGTGAGAAAGGGATGAAGATGCTAGCTTCAAAGGGGAAGTTGTCGGGGTTGAAATCAGTCGACATGGATTTTTGTGAGACTTGTGTCTTCGGCAAACAGAAGAAAGTTTCTTTTACAAAAACCCAACGGTCCTTGAAGAAGGAGAAGCTAGAGTTAGTGCACACTGATGTGTGGGGTCCATACCCCATACAATCCCTTGGCGGTTCTCACTATTTTGTCACCTTCATTGATGACTCAACCAGGAAAGTATGGGTTTACTTCATGAAGCACAAGTCGGATGTGTTTGACAGGTTCAAGACTTGGAAGGCGGAGGTTGAGAATGCTTCGGGGATGAAGATCAAGACGATCAAGTCCGATAATGGAGGTGAGTATGAGTTGCAAGCTTACATTGATATATGTAAGGAACATGGCATTGTTTTGGAGAGGACGGTTCATGGCAAGCCTCGACAAAATGGGGTCGCTGAAAGGATGAATAGGACGTTGCTTGAGAGAGCAAGGTGTATGAGGTTGTATGCGGGTCTACCTAAATGCTTTTGGGCGGATGCAGTTAATGCTGCGGTTTATTTGATAAACCGTAGTCCCTCGGTGCCGTTGGATTTCTCAATTCCGGAAGAAAAATGGAGTGGAAAGGAGGTTTCTTACTCTCATTTGAAGACTTTCGGATGTGTAGCCTATTTGCAATCCGAGAAGAGAGACAAGCTTGATCCAAAGGCCATTAAATGCTACTTCATTGGGTATGGTGATGCGAAATACGGTTATAGGGTGTGGGATCCTAAGGGTCGGAAGGTCCATAGGCATTGTGACATTACTTTTGATGAGACTTCATTGTATAAAGACAACTTTGGTGGGAAATCTTCAGAGAAAGCTTCATTGGAGCATGAGAAGGAGTTCGTTGAGCTAGAAAGTCCGAATGCTAGAATTGGTGGGCAAGCACAAGAAGAAGTACTTGATGGTCCAACTCAGCAACTATCTCCTCAACAATGGGATCATACTCCGGTGGGTTCGAGCTTGGGTGATTCAGAAGAAGAAGATGATGAGGTTCGGGATGAACCACATGTTACTCCACTAAGAAGGTCTACTAGGGTCACAAGGGCACCAAATAAGTATTCTCCATCGGCAAACTATTTGTTGTTGACAGATTCTGGTGAGCCGGAGTGTTATGTTGAAGCAACGAAGTTGGGTGACTCAAAGAAGTGGGAGCATGCAATGAGCGAAGAAATGAGTTCATTGGAGAAGAACGACACTTGGGTGTTAGTTGATTTGCCAAAGGGCAAGAGGGCTCTTATGTGCAAATGGATCTTTTGGAAGAAGGATGAACCGGATGGTGATGTTCGGTACAAAGCTAGGCTTGTAGTTAAGGGTTTCTCTCAGAAGGAGGGCATTGATTTTCACGAGATCTTTGCTCCGGTGGTGAAGCTCTCTTCTATAAGGATCCTACTTGCAATCGTGACTGCTGAGAACATGTTCCTTGAGCAAATGGATGTAAAGACGGCATTTTTACATGGGGATTTGGATGAGGAGATCTACATGAAGCAACCGGAAGGGTTTCAAGCTCCGGGAAAGGAGGACTTGGTGTGCAAGCTGAAACGGAGTCTATATGGGTTGAAGCAAGCTCCGAGACAATGGTACAAAAAGTTTGACAATTTCATGCTTAGCAATGGGTTCGTGAGGACAGATGGCGATCATTGTTGCTACTTTCAAAGGTATGAGGATGGTTGTATCTATTTACTTTTGTATGTAGATGATATGCTTATTGCGGGTCATAGCATGAAACATGTCAATGGTTTGAAAGAAAAATTGTCATTGAGATTTGAGATGAAAGACTTGGGTGAGGCGAAGCAAATACTTGGCATGAGAATTTCTAGGGACATTTCATTGGGTACTTTGAGGTTGTCTCAGGAGGAATATGTTAAGAAGGTGCTAATGCGGTTCAACATGGTTGATGCAAAGCCTCGGCTCTCACCTCTTTCATCGGATGTCAAATTGACCAAGGAGGATTGCCCAAAGACTAAGGTGGAAAAGGAAAGGATGTCTGTCTTTCCTTATTCATCGGCCGTTGGTAGCATGATGTACGCTATGGTGTGCACAAGACCCGACATTGCACAAGCAGTGGGAGTTGTGAGTAGGTTTATGTCAAATCCGGGTGAGAAGCATTGGGAGGCTGTGAAATGGCTCTTAAGGTATCTCAAGGGTACTTCAAGTATGGCTCTCTGCTACAAGAGGAATGGTGTTGTTCTAGAAGGTTTTGTTGATGCTGATTTTGGGGGATGCTATGATTCGAGCAAGAGCAATTCGGGGTATGTATTTACTATTGGCGGGACTGCCATTAGTTGGTTAAGCAAACTTCAGAAGTGTGTCTCCATGTCTACGACTGAAGCTGAGTATGTTGCTATGTCAGAGGCAGGTAAGGAGATTGAATTGCTCAAAGGATTCCTATATGAGATGGGTTTTCAACAAGATGTGTGTGTGTTGTATAGTGATAGCCAAAGTGCCTTGCAATTGGCTAAAAATCCTGTATTTCACTATCGGACCAAACATATCAAGCGGCGTTATCATTACACTAGGAGCTTAGTGGATGATGGAACGATGTGTTTGAAGAAAATTGTCGGGGCGAAGAATCCGGCTGATATGCTCACGAAGGTGGTGACTAGTGAGAAATTGAGGTTATGCCGAGCCTCAATTGGTCTCAAACATTGATGCTTGAGATGTTTTGTGCCTTTGATTGGTTTTGATGATGATAGTTGGTGTATATGTATTATGTACATTAATGTTGTTTTTTCATGATGGTTAGCTGTTGTTTTTCTCCATTTGTTTTTTCTACTTATCTCCAAGTGGGAGATTGAAAGGTAGAAATGGTGTGGAGATGAGTAGAAAGGGTGAAGAAGTGTTGTTGCACTGTGGCGGGGCGCCAAACTTCATGGTGTGGAGCCATTTCATTCTAGAAATCAAGCTGAAGAAGAAAACCTGCAAGAGGGCTATGGCGTGGCGCCACACAGGTGGCGGGGCGCCATCCTGGTGGCGCGGCGCCATGGGGGCTTCTGTAGACACCTAAAAATGTCTCCCCAAAAGAGTAATCAGTGATGAAACATACCGCGTCTCGCGATTGTTTCGACTTAGAAAAGATGCTTTGAACTCACAAAAGTTGAAAATACGTGGGGTCATACTCGGAACTATTGAGCAAAGGACAAATAAAAGGGGCAAAAACATTTTCTTTTATTTATTTTAATTATTTTCTATTTTTAGGTTTTCTTTTCTATTTTTAGGATTTTTTATATTGGTGATCTCCATAATTTCCACTTTTCATCACACTCTTCACATTTTTCTGAGCTCACCAGTATTTTTAGATTATTTTTCTGATTTTTCTACATTTTTCTATGATTTTTATAAGTTTTTATACGCAGAAAATACCAAAAAAATACAAAATACACAAAAAATACTCCGGAAATACGTGGAACCTTCTAGAACACTCTAGAACTCCTTGCTTGGAGAGCAAGGGTGTCTAGGTGCGTCGAATCAAGGCAAATCACGAAATAAAATCGGAGGAAATCAAAATATTTCGAGTTTTGGAAAAAATATATACGCAGAGGCTTGCGTATATACGCAGAGGCCTGCGTATATACGCAGCCCCTCTGCGTATATACGCAGGCTACCTGCGTATATACGCAGACCTGCGTATATACGCAGGGTTTTTTCCCTCGTTTTTCCCCTCGTGCCTATAAATACGTGCCTGCCTTGCTCATTCCGAACACACACGGTTTTTCAATACACTTCTATTCTCTCTCTCTTTGTCCCTAACTTGCGTATTCTCTCTCTCACTCTTTCAAACACTCTAAATACATTCGTTCTTGAGTTCAAAGCATCGATTCTGTTTCGATTCAACAAGCAATAACAAGGTTTATTTCTGAGATTACTCGCCACTAAACATACTCTTTCCTCAATCTAATTAATAACTATTTCGAGTTTCAATCTAAACTAACAAAAAATGTAGAAACTCACTATTTAATTATTCCATGTAAATATGTAGGAGTGAGCAACGTTTTTCTTTGTTTTCGTTCTTTTTTATTTCATTTTCATTATTATTATCACTTGTCAATACTAACGATTTCTTATCCTTGTATAGCGATTCAAGGCGGAAGGTTCATTTCGCTCGTTTTTTTATTACGAACTAACATTTGTTTTGTTTGTCCTTGTATAGCGATTCAAGGCGGAAGATTCATTTCGCTCGTTTTTTTATTACGAACTAACATTCGTTTTGTTTGCAGATTCAGGGTAAGATGGGTTTGTATATATGATTTGAATTTCATATACTTCACATTGTCATGGTTGTATCATTTGTATATATTTTGCTAAATGAAGACCGGAAATTATGTGAATCACTTTAAAATCAAATTAGCTATGGACAACCGGTTTTTAGGCACCGTGTTAACTTGCCTAATGCAAAGTGGTCACAATTTCTAGGTTAGGTAGTCTCTTGTGCATAATAGAAACACACTTTCGTAGTAATCTTTAGGATTAGTACGCTTCTAAGGTGCTAAAAATGTAAGTTATGTGCATTCAATAACCGCGATGAATGGAATTGCAATGAGACCGAGTAGAGGCCGCTACATGCGGGCGAATTGGGTTACAGATCTGATTCGTACCATGTCCCCGAACCCACGAACTGGTTACTGGATCAGAACGTGGGGCCATTAATTTGGCACCAACGTTTCGGGCGTCCGTGAATAACCTTTATAGGCACGGTGGCGACTCCCCTTACTCGACAACACTACCCCAACGCACTCACGTGCGGGATCCGTGGCTCAAGCCCACGCACAAGAACCTCGATGTAGTACCAAGCCGCGCGCCCGCTATACGCGAGGGCGCGGCCCACGTCCTACAGGGTGGCGGCCCGCCATCTACTTCTGCCTCTTTGATGCGGTTTGCTCTGTTTTAGCGGTGGAAGCGGTGCTAGTATATAAAGGACTTCTTTTGCTTTCTCTTTCATCAGTTTGTATCACAAATCATATTAGAACTCTCTCAAACTCTCTCAAACTCTCTAAACTAGGTTTAAGCATAGATTTGAGGTTAGCTTTGCAATTTATACAATTGAAGCTTGTGTATGAGATTGTTCTTCATTCATCAATTAATCAAAGTGCATCAAGGGTGGGTTTTTCTCCCGGTTCTCGGGTTTCCCACGGTAACTCTATCTCACTAAAATCTCTTTAATTTCTTCAAATTTACTTGGTTGTTCTTGTTGGTTGTTTGTTCTTGATTAAGTATTGGATTATACTTGTACTTGTGTTTGTTCTTGCTTGTTTGGACTTGGTTGAACTTGTCTACTTGCCATAACACTGTTAACGGCTGAAACACTATAGTTGACGCCCTAAACACTTACCAAACAAATAACGAGAAAGAATGGAACAGACCATCAATAATAATGAAATTGATCCAACAAAAGCTAATTTCAAACACTTCAATTTTCAACGTCTTACACTCATAGTCTCATACCAACCATCACTGTCCATAAGCTACAAAGTTAAAGTGGAATTGAACTTGTCTTTTTATAACGCATTGTTGACAACAACAATACATATACTTCGCCTAAAATAGTAATAATCATATCTTCTGTTTTTCGATACTTAGACAGCAGTATAACAAGTAATCTGTGGCCTGTATGTAGATTGTAGGCTGCAGAAAAGAGCCAAAGTTAGAAATTCAAAACTAAAACATTTACATGCATTGCAATATTGCATCATCAATAAATTAATCTATCAACGCACATTAATAAAGTATCATATTCACTAGTTTCGTTCACTTACCGAAATGCTCATAAATATTTATCCAACTGACTGGTGACAACCCAAACGCAAACTTTGACAACGTGGACCGCTGCTTACGTGACCACCCTTGCTTGACACATTCAAATATCGACCAGAGAATTGAATCTCGCATGCTGAGGAACTTTCAAGGAGAAACAATTTCTCACACAATTTATATTCTTTCCGTGATATTGTATCTTTCCCTTTACATGGTAGGGAGACATCGAGTGAAAGAAGCCTCAATACTTTAGCGTATCTCATAATGTACCGTATCATCTCAACATCAACCTTACTTCCTTTAAACCGTTTAATCTTTATATTCTTAACATTAGTCAAACCACATGGAGGTGCATATTCRGGTGCAATCCAATTTAAGGCCTCCTCTGGATCTTTTAGACTGAGATCCTCTAGATTGGGACAGAATCTCAGGAACCCTAGCACATCATTCCAGCTGCCGCCAAAACCATACAACCCAATGTCCAGGTAAGTCAAATTATTAAAATTTGGAACAAGGATATCATCTAGATCAGCAAGCACCATGTATGTAGTAGGATTCAGGTAAAGTGAYCTCACACCGGAAAGCAACTCAGCAAGTTCAAGTTTTTTGCTACAATCGTCCATCAATCCATAATGGAAGTGAATATTTGCTGTGATTAATGCGCTTGGATGCTCGACAAAGCGTACAAAATCCAAACATAGATTGACTAATTTAATTTCCTCAAGTTTCGACGAATTGATCACAAATTGAGCCTTTTGTGGTGGTGCATAATCCAATGCAACATACAATTTCTTCAAACTAAGAGCAGATAAATCCAAGAAAGGTTCAACCCCTTTGAAGCCACCCAATATTGACAATTCTTCCAAAAGCGGGCAAGACTTGAATAGTTTCACCAAAAATTCAGCGGAAATATGATGGACATCAAAATAAAGTATCTTCAAATTAGGAAGACAAGGAATAAGTCCCTCATGATAATTAAAATTTCCCTTCAAATTCAGAACAACAAGGCTTTGACAAGTAAACACAGAATTCGGTAGCATAACAGAAGGATACCAGGGACTTGTTACCTCAATTTGCTCAATTTGTCTGCTACAAACAACAGCGATCCACGATTCCACAGAGGAGGAACAGGCTTGCACTCTTTCAGCACTATCAAATAGAACACGGAAACTATGAACTTTAGGTGAGGTGAACCGTGCAAAGAGGTTATTGACGGTGGTTAGCCAATGACCTTTAGGTCGAATTTTAATGGAGTCGAGATCAATGCGAGTGAGTTGAGTCCAAAGGTGGCGCCATGGCCGAGATAAGACAGAGGTTGCAACAGCTGAATGTAATGGGAGGAGACCCAGAATGTCAGTCAAGATTGAATCTGGAAGTGAACTCAATCGATCAATTTTATCAATGTTTCCTTCAYATTTCGGCATTTTCGCGCCAACTTTCACCTAAGGTTTTACAATGGGAGACGACACTTCTATCTTCAAAGCAAACGATAACATCAAATTAAACAATTATTCAACTCTATTCTGAATTAATTGAATAAAAGAAATCAAATTTAACCTAAAATATCTTGTATAACTCTTGTATGGAAAACAATAACAACCAAAACTAAATTCATAATACATAATTAACAGCAGTGAGCCAGTGAATAATAATATATTGCGAAAGAAATCAGCGCACAACAACATTATTCAATCKAAAAATAATCACCAGTGAAATACATAAATATGAATTAAAGTTCATAAAGAAGGAAAAGAAGAGCATTACCAAATTCAAGCAGTAATTTGACGCGTCAAAAACAGGGTTTTGTGGGAAGGAATTCAGAACGTAAGAAACGGAAGACTAGAAAGTGACACTATATTAGTGGAGACTGGAGACCCGAGATGGGTAATTTCTAATA
>SNQN01005088.1:10708-30443 GCA_008642245.1 Bassia scoparia | reverse complement strand
TAAAGTCTTTTCCTTCCATTTCGCACGAAATTAAAATTCAAAGTCTCGCGTCCACAACAATCTAAATTTCTTAATTATTTTCAACTTTTATTTTTGACAAAATTTTGAAATTAAAATCCATAATTTTTTAATATTCTCGGTCARCCTGTCCACCTAAAWTTACCAATCTACCATTATCCCTTTTGAAAATAACATGATATGCTATTAATGAAATAATTAGTAGTCAATCAAATCAATTCAAAAATTAATAACCAAAAATAAGGCTTCTTTTTTAGTGTCAAATGAAATCAATTATCAAGTAAAATAATTCAAAATTAATAATCAGATTTGGGAAATAATTTACAATCTCTAAAAATTACTCATTATACTCCCACTGATTTCTAATAAATTGTGCATTTACTATTCTGGTGAAAAACTAGGAATAATCCCTATAGGCAAGCAATYTATTGATCATTTTCTCGTAATTCAAATAATATCTGTAAGGGCGCTATTTTATTATTTTAGCGATAATATTAAATCTACAATGTTGTATCATGCATAAACTTCATACAAGACTATCTTTATACTATYAGGGAAGCAAGGGGAGCAATGATGTCATCCTATGAACTTACAATATTGCCCATAATGAATTGAATTTTAAAAATTAATTCAAACAYCATCCTAAAATTTAAACTTTAAGCCATTAATACATAAATCAATGCATGCAAATTTGAGTAAGTAATTTGAATAGTTTTAACAAAAGAAATTTAGCTATTAATATTAATTTCTTAGAATTACAATTAGTGACCTAAATGTCAATGTTAATTTACGTTAAATCATTGTCATTTATAAGTCAATAATCAATGCAAAATACAATGAAACTAAACAATAATTATAATAATTGCATGCCCGGCCCTAGGGTGGGGCGAGCAGGGCCCACGCCCAAYGCTCATTAGTAATGTCCATTAAATCATTGTAAAAAAAAGGGGGGGATTTTCTATAAAATACCCCTCTACTTTTGRGTTTTCTTAAAAATAAACCTACTCCTACAACCATCCACCACCCACGCCACCACTCTCGCAACCGCACCTTCAAAATCAGATTCGAACCACACCACCTTCGAACCCTTTAACCCCATTCAACCCAGATTCAATTCTAAACTCACCTCAACCACCACCTTCGAGCCCACCTTCATCCTTCAACACCCAACACAAATTCACGTAACACCCCACCATAACGCGTGCAATTTTTGTGTAAATTTCAAACAGCAAACAACTTCAAATATGTTTCGAAATTTCTGGGTTGAATTTGAACGATTATTGAATCAATTGTTTGGGTAATTTTGAAGAAATGCGCACCACAAAATCAACTYGAAAAATTGAAGAGAAAGATGGTGTTGGGGTTCGATTGTGGGTGGGGTTTGTGAGTGTGGGTTCGAAAATCACGAAAGTTGATTTGGGTGGGGTGGTTCGAATGGGGAAGGGCAATTTGGGTTCAACTGGGGGAGGGGAGGTTCGCTGCTACTCCTTCTATCATGGTGGTGTTCGAATGGTGTGTTCAAATGGTGATGGGGGTGGTCGTCGAAGGTGGATGTGAGCTAGGTGGTCTGATTTTGGCGAGGTCAYGTGGTGCTATGGTGGGTGGCACAGTCAGGTGGTGGATGGTCGGGTGGGTGGTGGGTGTAGTTGTTTGTTTTTAATTTTATTTTTTTGTTTTATTTTTATTTTTTGAATATCATAATTAACCATGTTTGGTTAAAATTAACCATTAAACTTATGTTGTGGAATGCAATTGAAGTTCGGGTTTATGATGTAGACAAAAAATTTAGTATGTTTATTTTGTAGAAAACACAAAAGTAGAGATGAATTTCATAGAAAAACCAAAAAAAAAAATCACTCATGACAAGCAAATACGCAATACCGCTACACGGCAATACCACAATATTATAATGAGTATAATCTCAGTATTCTATCTTTGCAAAACGGCAAAACCAAAGAAGGCAAAGATTGTCAATTTACTATTAAGTGGCATCACATAATCATAGCATAAAATTTTTCCTTTCAAAATTACCTTTCAAACACATTTTAGTTCAGTAGTTCTAATTTTTTTCTTCAATTTTTTTTGTATATATTTTCGTTTCACAAATACCATTCAGATAGAAAACTCAAATTTAGCCAAAAAAAGCACAATTAGACTGTTTTGAGTAGTTTTTTTTCAATTTAGATTTTTTATATAGAATTTATATTTTGTTATTATTTTGAATTATTGTCAATATGATTTTTAAGTTAAATTATTGTAAATTGTTGTTTATATAATGATTGAATGATTTTGGTTTGAATATTTGAATAGAATTTTATAATTATGTATAAATGATGAATGTGAACAACGAATAATCTATTTATTAAATTTTTTATTTATTTTAGCAATATTTTTGAATAAACATTTATCATACCTTCATACCCATGTCAAATAAATTGTCATTTTTCAATTTCATTGAAATATATGAAGTAAAAGTTAAATAATTGAAATAATGATAGTTCAAATGAAATAAATTGAAGTTAATTGAACTAAAATTAAAAATTGAACTATAAATCGATGAACCTAGACACGATCATAAGATAAATGTCCACAATATCTCTATTATATAATCAAGGGGACATGGTGTCCCCTATAATGTCTCATTACCTTAATTATAATTAATACAATATTAAAAAAAATTATAATCTCTTTTTTTTCATTGTCAATTTGCCAAATATTAAACAAGTGTAAATGATATTGATTTGAAATGTCAACTATATAATAAACATATTTAGAGTGATTTTCATTTCTTATCATAATAAACATGTAAAAGAACATTGCATACTAATTACATTAATAAAAAAGAATTCAATTGACAAAATAATTTGATAGGGTTGACACAAAAGAAGAAAAATGTAAACTAAGAATATCATATTAAAAGTTGGGTACAACTAATCATATTATATCATGATACATATAGTGACCAACTTGAAAATTTAGTGTCGTATTGTATTGTACAACGTCATCTTCTCTACTAAAATTTGTTCGAATTATATTTCTAACATTATTATTTAATCTTATTTTAAGCACTCAACAATATAATTTGTTTTTTGAATATACTTCTATATGATAATACAATGAATGAACAACTAAAAACAAGAATTATATATAAAAAATTATATAACATTTTCTTTGACACATCGCACGACATCGGTGCAAAAATACTAGTATGTATTATAAGAGCAAACAAACAAAAGAAGTGCTTTAAATAAAACACTACAAAAAAAAGACGTTTACGACTGATTTTAGCGACTAACTTTAAACTTAGTCGCAAAAACTGATTTAGCAACTGAGGAGACTAGTAGTCGAATTTTGCGACTAAATAAAGGTGTTTTAAGTAGTTCTAATGTTCAATTTTGCGATAACTTTAATTTATTGCGACTACTATAGTGCTATTATATTTCATATTTTTTTTTATAATTATTCTCAAACCACGTTATTGGGTAAAGTGTTAGACAAATTGTTTTCCTAATTCTCAAGTCTTTCCACTCAACTCACAAACTCAACACCCTGGTCTTCACTCGCTCATCAATTGGCACACACCCCACTATGTCGCTCGCGTTCAGCAGCCATACACTGCTCAACCGTTCAACATCCAGCAGGCAACACTGAGCCGCTCACCGTTACTGTCTGCTACCCATCAGTTCGGAGACCGCTGCGCACCATCCATTGCTACACCGCCCGCCACACCCTGCTGAGAAGCTGCGCACACTATACTCCAGCCTCACAGGTAACCCCAAAATCCAAGCATTGAGTCATTATTCTAATAATTTACAAGTGAAATTAGGGTTAGTGTTGAATTGGTTAATTGTCCAACTTCTTAAACAGAAAAACATTAATGCTCTATTTGAGCAAATATATATTTCATTCAAATGATGAAAATTTCAATACTGTACCATGCATACTGTATAAGAGAGAATTTCTATATTTCATTTCAAATGATGAGAATTTCACCCACTGTTGGTAATTGTTGAGAATTTCAATACTATGTAATTTCAAATGATGAAATGTCTGTTTGGTCGAAATTAGAAATGTAGAATTCATTATACTGTATATAGAGGAATAAATGCAAATGTCATGGCTCATTTACAATCCTTCGACCCTTCCTATTGACATAACTAGCATGTATGTTTTTCTGCTTTTGTCTCATGTAGCCTAGTAACTATCAGTTTTATTTGATTTAAAGTTTTATTTCCAATCTGTATTTAGAAGCTTATGTCAGGCATTATATAGATGACTAATATTTATAGTGATTGCATTGGATTACTGCAATCAAGAGAATCATTGATCTGTTTCATTTTTTTCATTTGCCAGCTTTCATGATTCCAAATAAGAATAAGGCCAAAGCAATTACCATCTATTGTGGACCCAACTATTAGGAGTAATAGCTGATTTAAGGATCAGTTATGAGGAAGGTTAATTTCGTATTTGAGCAAGTTGATTGAGGAGTTAGGGAGAGTCTGTTATGAATCTGTTAGGGAATCTTTTGATAATATTATTGTAATAATTATGGATGAATCTGTTAGAAGGATATCAATCAAATTAATCAACTATTAGCTTTAATCTCAATGCTACATCTTATTAAAATACCAATAGCCGTGTTGTTAATCCAGATCCTAGCAGTATACCATTTGGAAGTTTGAGAGTTGGCTATATATTTACGTTGCAGTGTTTACATCATTAATGTGCTGGTCACCAATAGAATTCATCTATTGCTTAAATTGCTCAAACGTATTAAAAAGACACCTAGCAAAATATGATTATCAATGTATGATTGAATTAATCGACAGGATGTTATTCAAAAGAAAAGCACATATTAGATACAATATATATTTAATTAATTATAGGTTATTTATAATAATTACACATAGGAAATAAATGTGTTAATGTTTTTTGGTTGTTTATTAGGTATTATTCCATTTGTAGAAGTAAGGTTTATGGATCCATCAAATCGAAACCACCAACTAGACTCTAATTACAGTAGAGCTGTTAAATTAATAATTTGTACAATCCATTGTACAAACAACACTTTTCTCCAATCTATTACATTCAAAACACAATCCTGTCTACTATATACGTATGTTTATATATTTTTAAAGTTTTTTTCCCTTATGAATGATCCACAATAGTGTATTTATTATAAATTAGAAGTGGGAGATTTCAAATTTGTAACATATTGTCCACAATACTTCATTGTATTTAGAGCCAAGACCTCATCAATACATTTTATGTATTTTAGTATTTTTTTTATATATATATAATCTTATGTACTCCGTATGATTGAAACTGTATGTAGATTATACATTATAGTGCAATTAGTTGAATACAAACTTCATTTTGTTAATAAGTGACCAAGTTCAGTATTTTTTCCTAACGTTTTCAACAATCGTAAAATCATGGGTGATAAAACAGTAATTGTTAACCATTAATTTTCTAGAATTACTAAAACAATTTATTCATTAATTAATGCTTTAAAAAGAAATTTTCTTAAGACATTATGCAATATAAATCGTTAATATATATTATAGTTAAACATCTTGGTTAAATACTAATATTTTAATAATCTATTAGTAATGAGTAACTACCCAGGGTTGACCGTAGCAATGCCGAAGAGAAATACAGGTAGCGTGGTGATTCACAAATAAAAAATAGTTATTTTACATATAAAAAAATGCAAAGTACGGAGTAGTTGCTTTTAAAAGTGGCAAAAATGGATAGTTATTCACAATTTACCTAAAAATAATAACTAACCAAAATGATTGGTAGGATTGACACAATAGGAAGAAAATGAAAACTTGGAATTTTTTATTAAAAGTTACACTAATCAAATGATTCATGATATCATACTTGGTGGACCAACTCTTAGTGTAGTTGTATCGTACAGCGGCTGTACTATAAAATTATCGTACAGCGGTGTACTATAAAATTTGTCTACTAATGTATTTTCTAACATATTATTCGCTAATTATATATTTAGCACAAGTTTTTATTCCAACATTATCTTTCTTTGTTTTGCTATCAATTTAATAATGGTGAATAAATAGCTAAAAATCGATGAATTATTGATATAAGAAAAATTAATGAACATTATTTATTGATATATCGTCACGCACGTGGATCGTGTGCAAAATACTATTTTCAATATTGGATTGATATATCTTTATTACATAAGTGAAGGGGAAACAATGGTGTCCGATCCCTTTGAATTTACGAAAAAGCCATTATGCACAATAAGTAAACGGTGGCTAGACTTACATATCTTACTTTCATTCCTACAATTTGCTGGTTAATAATTAAATTTCAAAAATTTGCAACAAAATAAAATAAAAATGCCCCATAATTTCCTCAATACAATCATCCCACCAATTAGTACTTTTATTGAAAAGTCTCAAAATATCTATTACTATATACTAAATTTCCGAAAAAATTTATGTGTCAGCACCACATTATTTATACATTTTTAAATAATAATAAACATAATAATATTCATATCAATAATAAAATAATGAAAATTTGCTGAAAACTACCCACTTGTTTAAACTTTAGAAATAACTACTCACTATTTTTTAATTAAAATAACTACCCATGTTTTACAAACCATTGTAAAACACTAAACTTATTACTCTCGTCAACTAAATTTTGCTGAACTGAACTTATTTTTACTGAACTAAATTATTACTGAACTAAACGTATTATTACTGAACTAAACTTATTACTACATTGTACGGGTGTGGGGCGTCACCAGGCCGAACTGGCCAATCCCTCTGCCTGCGGGTACAGCCTCGGTTGAGACGCCGTATTGCGAAGAGTTGAATTCTTGTGTTTTGCATAGTGTGAGAGTATGCTGCCATTGATGTAATAGAAACTCGAATCGAATAGATGAAGTGCCACCGCACTTCTTTCGAGAAGCTGCGGAACCGTTTTAAGCCTTGCTATAATTGCATAAAGCAAGGAGAAGGACTCCATGACTGGTAGTGCACCAAAGTTTGGATTAGGGGAGAGGGTAAGGGCGAATTGAAGTAGTGCACAACCCCCCCCCCCCCCCCCCCCCCCGCGCATCTAGCGGCCTTTACTATTACTCATTGCAAATTCACCTATTGTAATATCGAACAACATATATGTCCGTATATCCTTAGTTGTTATAGCGAATGATTAATGCATGTAAGACCTAATTGTTGTCCGTTTGAATTAGTCAATATTCAAGGATCCTAAACTGTTTGTTCATAATTATCTTATTAGACGTGACAATCAATTAATATGTCTTTAATTAGCAAGATTAATGTGATGAAGAATATATACAAGACCATGAATAAGAATATACAAGGAGGAAGAAGGAGGGACTTACCTCGTATCGCTATCAAGATAAGACAAAGCAAAAACAATAGTTAGATTTGAACTGAAATCGCCTCGCAAATCGCTATTTACTAGAAAAATCAAATAAAAGTTAGTGTTGACAATACATTGAAATCGAATTGAAACAAACACAACAAGAATCCGCGTTATTTACAACGGATTTTACGACCGTCACGAAACGGTCGAAAAATGTCATATTACCGACCGTTTTTATAGGATGCAATTACTGACCGTTTTAATAGATTTACCGACCGTTTATTATAATGACGGAAATTACCGTCTGTTTTCATTTTACCTACCATTTAGTCAATATTTATTTGACTTGGAACAAATTTACCGACTGTCTACTTGGCATTACCGATCGTAGACGGTCGGTAAATGTATTAAAAAAAATCCAAATCGACCATTATTACGTGGCGGCATTCACTAACTCTTCTCTCCTTTTTATCCTCTTTTCCTTACTCCTCTCATTTCAATTTGTACTCATTCTCTCTCCTCATTTCAATCCTCTACTCACTCTCTCCCACATTTCATCACTCCCTCTCCTCAATCTCCTCTTTCACGCCCTCCACCACAAACACCCACCCCAACCCGACGCAGCCACGCCGCCTCCACGACAAACACCACCCAACCCGACGCATCCACCGTCGCCCTCCACAACAACCTTCATCATCGCAGGGCCGTCGCTCAATTGTCGCGTCGTCGCCCTTGTTGAGCTCCGTTGTCGCGTCGCCCCTATTGTCGCCGCGCCGTTGTTTCATGCTAACCCTCCTTCATTTGAGTATAAGTCTCAATCTATTAGATCTAGTTTTTTTTCAAGTTTGTTAATAGTTTATTTTTTGTTAAATTTCTTTTTCATTTTTATTTCAATTTTTTGGTTTCAATTTTTCAGATTTTTCTTTGATTTTTTTTCTGATTTATTTAGATCTAGTTTATTTCATTTTTCAATTTTTTTTGATTTTTATCGATATATTTTTCTGATTTTTTTATTTTTGATTTTTATTTTGCGATTATATAATTGAATTTTCTGATTTTCAGTTTTTGCTTTATTTTTCTGATTCTTCAATTATTCGATTTATTTTCTGATTTTTCAGTTTTTCGATCTAATTATTCTGATTTTTCAATTTTTTCTGATTTTTTCAGTTTTTCGATTTATTATTCTATTTTCAGATTTTTGATTCATTTTTTATTCTCATTTTTTCAGTATTTATTTAAGCTTATTTTATTACATCATTTTTTCTAGATTTTTAAATTTTTTGATTATTTTTCTATTTTTCTCTATTTTAGAATATTGTTTTTTATATTTCATCTAGATATTTTTTTCAATACTTATTGATAGTCCTATTCTTTTAAACATTCTTGTTTCAATTCTGTTAATACACTTATCTTTGACATAATAATTTTATTATTCCTTCCCTTTTTTAAGTTTATCTAATATAATTTTTTTCTGTTCTTTTTGTTTTCAGACATAGTATAAAGGAGTAAGAATAAGTGGATCTTGAAATGAATTAAGCGATGAAAAAGATATTCAAAGACATAATTATATTTTTTTATCTAAATATATGTAATAAATTTTATTTTTACTCAATCAATATGCATCTATTCTTCCTTGTAAATTATGTTATTTTATACTCTTTTCATTACCGTCAATATGGCTTTCACCTATTTTCTTGAATTGAGTTCTACACTATTTTGGTTCCAATTTTCTTTTTTTTTTTTTTTAAAAAAAAATTTGCTTCGTTCTCAACTTTATCGACCGCTTAACAGTCGGTAAAAGTCAAACACTTCAAAAAATGACTTTTAGTGACCGTTTCGCTGTAATACTTTAATACCATTTTATTTCGGAAATAATGTTGTTTTAAAGTCGGCTGTCGACCGCAACGGTCGCAAATTGCTACATTACACCGTGCGTCGCGCAATTGCATCCTACATATGGTCTGTAATTTGCGTCCGTTTTAAACCATCTAGATTACAGTCTTCTTGTGACGATCGATAATACCGTCGTAATATTTTACGACTGTTAAACGGTCGTAAAGCTTATTTACCGTTCAAAACATATACCGACCGTCATCTACCAACCTTATGCGTCTGGTAATAGGTCTACTGATCGCTTCGCGTTTTACGACCGTTTATTTGTTTTGGCACGGTCCTGTAATAGCTTATATTTCTTGTGTGAAAGAAAATAAAGTTTTATTATTAAATGATGTTTAATATTTTATTAATCAAATTACATGATTCAAATGATAAAAACAAGCAAAATCAAGAAAAAATTGAGAAGAGAAGGAGAGATTTCTATGAGTTTTCCCTCATAGGTTATACCAACAATGCTGGATAACAATCCTCGAACATGCTTTGAATGCCTTGATCTCTTATTGAATGTGTATGAATTGTTTTTGAGTGTGTATTGAATTGAAGTTTATTTGAGAATTTATTGAAGAAGAGGAGAGATTATGACGCTGAGAGAAGAGAGAATAGCCGACTTTTGTCGTTCCAAGTTGCAAATGAGAGGGTCGGCCTATATTTATAGGCCAAAGACAAAAAGGCAAGAATTTGGCGCAATTACGCCTAAAACTGGGCGCAATTGCGCCCAGTTCTTCGCCATTTTTGGCTGATTTCCCTCATTTTGAAGAATTGCGATATATTATAAATCAAAAACAAATATCATTATTTTATTGTCGCAATAATTTTGACACAAAATCACTGATTGATATGGGGAGATATTCATGTGGGCTCCATGCTCGGGTGCGGCCCCGAAGCTCCCGAAATGAGCCATTTTGCTCGGGTGCGCGTTTTTGATTCGGAATTGATTTTCCACAACTCCAAAAATTATGGAAAAATATTCATTAAATGCCTTGTAATTGATTAAATTTAAATAATTATCGCAAAATTAATTAAATTGTTGAAAATTCTGAAAATTGCCAAAAAAGCTTAGAAAAATTTCTAAAAATAATTCAAAATCATTTTGAAATTAAAAATTATTTTTAAGGGTGCTTTGGGCAAGAAAAGGTATTTCGGCTTTGCAAATCGAGATTCTAGAGCATTATTTAAGTCAGTTGTTCTTTAGAATTGGACCAATTGCGTGCATTGTGGTATAGTTTTATCATTAGCCTTTATGGAGGGACAAATGTAGGTATCTACACTACTGAACTGAATTTATTTTTCCTGAAACTTATCTAAATAAGTTGACGAGAACAGGGTCGTCGTACCATAGAAATAATAAGTTAGTATTTTTATATGTTATTTTTATTACTTCAWATTGATATTCAAATGCTCATGCGCACGCATTACGTGCATATAAAGTATAGTTAATATAGGAAGAGAAGGAAAATGATTATAATTTAAGTTTTATTTTTCTTTTCCCCAATTTTCGAAGTAAAGAATAGGAAAGAAATTGTAAAGTTATTTTCGTGTCAATTTCTTCCTCCCCCCCCCCTTTCCCTCAATTTCCTCCGTACCAATCTTGCTCTAAGAGTCGATTCGTCACTTCATTAGGTTAGCCCTCGTTTGTATGATTTATATATATAAAAAATTGATGGGAATAATTTTGGGAAATTCCCAATGGTAACCATGAATTTTTGCCAATTCCCAATGGTAACCATAAGTTTTTTTTTTAATCCCATTGGTGACCATAAAACTTAAATTTAATCCCATAAATGACTATTAACCTCTAAAATAGCAAATTTTGAACTTGAAAATTCGACAATCCGACAATAAATCTGAACAATTCTTGGTAATTTATGCATGCTTGTGATAGTTTACGGGTGTGAACATGAATTTAGGGTTCAAAATTTGGAATTTTAAGTTTCAAAATTTTTTATTTTAAAGGTTAATGGTCATGTGTGGGATTAAATAAAAGTTTTATGGTCGCCAATGGGATTAAAAGAAATTCATGGTTACCATTGAGAATTGGCAAAAACTCATGYTTACCATTGAGAATTGGCAAAAACTCATGGTTATCATTGGGAATATCCCAATAATTTTACATTGTGGTGGTCTCTCCAAATTAATCTAACGTCAAGTTAATTTTAGAACAATTCGACTTTGTACCCTTATCTCTGTCATCTCTATTATATAAGTGAAAGGGAGATGGTGTCCCCTACAAAATACCTAATTACCCTCTACGATTTCAAATTTCAAATATGAATGTATTCATTAACTTTTATTTTCTTTCTTACACATATATATTGAACAAGTTATATAAATGGGTTGAATCTGAAATTTCACTTAATCATTGAATGTAATACTAGCTATCTAGTATTACAATAAGTATTATGTTTTTTAACTATAATAAAAATCAAAGTACGGAGTAGTTGCTTTTAAAAGTGGCAAAAATGGATAGTTATTCACATTTTACCTAAAATAATTAACTAACAAAATGATTTGGTAGGATTGACACAATAGGAAAAAATGTAAAACTTGGAATTTTTTTATTAAAAGTTACACTAATCAAATGAAGTCATGATTATCATACTTGGTGGACCAACTCGTTAGTGTAGTTGTATCGTACAGCCGGCTGTACTATAAAATTATCGACAGCCGGCTGTACTATAAAATTTGTCTACTAAGTATGTTTCTAACATTATTATCGCTAATTTATATCATTTAGCACAAGTTTTATTTCAACATTATCTTTCTTTGTTTTGCATACTTCATATTTGAATATGGTGAATAAATAGCTAAAAATGATGAATTATTGAATAAAAAAATTAATGAACATTTATTATTTGATATATCGTCACGCACGTGGGCATCGTGTGCAAAGAATACTAGTTTTCTAATATTGGATTAGATATCTTTATTACATAAGTGAAGGGGAAACAATGGTGTCGATCCCTTTGAATTTACGAAAAGCCATTCTATGCACAATAGTTAAAACGGTGGCTAGACTTACATATCCTTACTTTCATTCCTCAGTATTTTGGCTGGTTAATAATTAAATTTCAAAAATTTGCAACAAAATAAAATAAAGATGACCCATATATTCCTCAATACAATCATCCCACAATTAGTACATTTTATTGAAAAGTTCTAAATATCTATTACTATATACTAACGTTTTCCGAAAAATTTATGTGTCAGCACCACATTATTTTACACATTTTTAAATATAATAAACATAAATAATTCATATCATATATTAAAAATAATGAAAATTTGCTGAAACTACCCACTTTGTTTAAACTTTAGAAATAACTACTCACTATTTTTTTTAATTAAAAATAACTACCATGTTTTACAAACCATTGTAAAACACTAACTTATTACTCTCGTCAACTAAATTTTGCTGAACTGAACTTATTTTTACTGAACTAAATTTATTTTTCTGAACTAAACGTATTATTACTGAACTAAACTTATTTATCTTGTACGGGGTGTGGGGCGTCACCCAGGCCGGACTGGGTCCAATCCCTCTGCCCTGCGGGGTACAGCCTCGGTTGAGACGCGTATTGCGAAGAGTTGAATTCTTGTTGTTTTGCATAGTGTGAGTATGCTTGCCTATGATGGTAATAGAACTCGAAATCGAATAGATGAAGTTGCCACGCGCACTTCTTTCGAGAAGCTGCGGAACCCGTTTTAAAGCCTTGCCTATATTGCATAAAGCAAGGAGAAGGACTCAATGACTGGTAGTGCACCAAAGGTTTGGATTAGGGGAGGAGGGTAAGGGCGAATTGAAGATAGTCACCCCCCCCCCCCCCCCCCCCCCCGCGCATTAGCGCCTCATATAGTCTCATTGCAATTCACTATTTTAATATTCGAACAACATATATGTCCGTATTGATCCTAGTTGTTATTAGGCGAATGGATTAATGCATGTAAGACCATTAATTGTTGTCGCTTTGAATTAGATCAATATTCAAGGATCCTAAACTGTTTGTTCATAATTATCTTATTAGACGTGACAATCATTAATATGTCTTTAATTAGCAAGATTAAGTGTGAAGAAAAGTATATACAAGACCATGAAATAGAATATACAAGGAGGAAGAAGAGGAGACTTACCTCGTATCGCTATCCAAGATAAGACAAAGCAAAAACAATAGTTAGATTTGAACTGAAATCGCCTCGCAAATCGCTATTACATAGGAAAATCAAATAAAAGTTAGTGTTGACAATAATTGAAATCGAATTGAAACAAACACAACAAGAATCGCGTTATTTACAACGGATTTTACCGACCGTCACGAAAACGTCGAAAAATGTCATATTACCGACCGGTTTTTATAGGATGCAATTTACTGACCTTTTAATAGATTTACCGACCGTTTATTATAATGGACGGAAATTACCGTCTGTTTTTCATTTTTACCTACCATTTAGTCAAATATTTTATTGACTTGGGAACAAATTTACCGACTGTTACTTGGCATTACCGATCGTAGACGGTCGGAAATGTATTTAAAAAAAAATCCAAAGTCGACATATATACGTGGCGGCATTCACTAACTCTTTCTCCTCTTTTTATCCTCTTTTCCTTACTCCTCTCATTTCAATGTTGTACTCATTCTCTCTCCTCATTTAATCCTCTACTCACTCTCTCCCCACATTTCATCATCCCTCTCCTCAATCTCCTCTTTCACGCCCTCCACCACAAACCCCACCCAACCCGACGCAGCCACCGCCGCCTCTCACGACAAACACCCACCCAACCGAGCATCCACCGTCGCCTCTCACAACAACCTTCATCATCGCAGGGCGTCGCTCATTCGCGTCGTGCCCCTGTTGTAGCTCCGTTGTCGCGTCGCGCCCTATTGTCGGCCCGCGCGTTGTTGTTTCATGCTAACCCTCTCATTTTGAGTAGATAAGTCTCCAATCTATTTAGATCTAGTTTTTTTTTCAAGTTTGTTTAGATCTAGGTTTTTATTTTTTGTTAATTTCTTTTTCATTTTTATTTCAATTTTTGGTTTCAATTTTTCAGATTTTCTTTGATTTTATTTTCTGATTTTTTAGATCTAGGTTATTTCATATTTTCAATTTTTTTTGATTTTTATCGATTATATTTTGATTTTTTTTTATTTTTGATTTTATTTTGCGATTTATATAATGAATTTTCTGATTTTCAGTTTTTGCTTTATTTTTCTGATTTTTAGATTATTCGATTTATTTTTCTGTTTTTTCAGTTTTTGATCTAATTATTCTGATTTTTCAATTTTTTCTGATTTTTTCAGTTTTTCGATTAATTATTCTGATTTTTTTCAGATTTTTGATTCATTTTTTTATTTCTTCAGTTTTTTCGATTTAATCTTTGATTTTTTTCGATTTTTTCTGATTTTTTCCTGATTTTTAAAATTTTTGATTTATTTCTGATTTTATTTTTTTGATTTTAGTTTTTGATTTATTTTCAATATTTTTTTCAATACTTTTAGTTGGAATCAGTCCTAATATTCTTTTGACATGCTTGTTGTGCTTTGTTAGTCTTTTTGATTTTATTTATTATTCTTTCTTTCTTTTTAAGTTATTTAATTTCTTTTTTCTGTTCTTTTTTTGTTTCAGACAAGTTAAGAGTGAGATAATGGATCTTGAAATGATATTAAGCATGAAGAATTCAAAGCACTATTATTTTTTATTTTGTTATAGTGTTTTTTTTATTTTTCCATCAATTTATGCACTTTCTTTGTAAAGTAATTAAATTTTATTATACAATTTGTTCATTCCTGTAATGTTATGGCTTTTCACGCATTTTCTTGAATTGGAGTTAAAGCACTATTGGTTCCAATTTTTTTTTTTTTTTTAAAAAAAATTTGCTTCGTTCAACTTTATCGACCGTTAACAGTCGGTAAAAGTCAAACTACTTCAAAAGTTGACTTTTAGTGACCGTTTGGCGGTCGGTAATACTTTAATACCATTTTTTATTTCGGAAATAATTGTTTTAAAGCGGTCTGTCGACCGCCCGCGTCGCAATTTGCTACATTAACGACGTTTGGCGGTCGGCAATTTGCGATCGCTACATATGGTCTGTATTTGCGTCCGTTTAAAACATCGTAGATTACAGTCTGTTCTTAGTGACGATCGTAATAACGGTCGAATATTTTACGACTGTTAAACGGTCGTAAAGCTTTATTTACCGTTCAAACTATACCGACCGTCACTTACCAACCGTTGGCGGTCGGTAATAGGTCTACTGATCGCTTCCGCGTTTTTACCGACCGTTTTTATTTGTTTTGGACGGTCGGATAGTTATTTTCTGTTGTGAAAGAAATAAGAGGTTATTTACATATTAATGATGTTTAATTTTTATAATCAATATTACATGATTCAAGTGATAAAAACAAGCAAAATCAAAAAAAATTAATGAGAGAGAAGGAGAGAGTTTCTATGAGTTTTGTGCCTCATAGGTTATACCAACAATGCGTGGTCGAACAATCCTCGACGATTGCTTTGAATGCCTTGATCTCTTGATTTGAAGTGTATTGAATGTGTTTTTGAGTGTGTATTGAATTTGAAAGAGTTTATTTGAGATTTATGGAAGAGAGGGAGAGAGTATGGACGTGAGAGAGAGAGAGAATAGCCGATCTTTGTCGTTCCAAGTTGCAATGAGAGGGGGTCGGCCTATATTTATAGGCCAAAGACAAAAGGCAAGAATTTGGCGCAATTACGCCTAAAACTGGGCGCAATTGCGCCCAGTGTCTTGCCATTTTTTGGCTGATTTCCTTGCATTTTGAAGATTGCGTAATATTTAAAATCAAAAAACAATATCATTTGATTTATTTTTGTTTTTTGGTTGTTTATTAGGTATTATTTCCTATTTGTAGAAGTAAGGTTTATGGATCCATCAAATCGAAAACCACACTAGACTCTAATTACAGTAGAGCTGTTAAATTAATAATTTGTACAATCCATTGTACAAACAACACTTTTCTCCCAATCTTATTACATTCAAAAACACAATCTCGTTCTACTATACGTATGTTTATATATTTTTAAAGTTTTTTTTTCCCTTATGAATGATCCACAATAGTGGTATTTATTATAAATTGAGAAGTGGGGAGATTTCAAATTTGTAACATATTGTCCACAATACTTTCATTGTATTTATGAGGCCAAGACCTCATCAATACTATTTATGTATTTTAGTATTTTTTTTTATGAGTATATATTAATCTTATGTACTCCAGTATGATGAACATGTATGTAGATATATACATTATAGTGCAATTGTAGTTGAATACAAACTTCATTTTGTTAATAAGTGACCAAGTTCAGTATTTTTGTTCCTAACTGTTTTCAACAATCGTAAAATCATGGGTGATAAAACAGTATTGTTAAGCCATTTAATTTTCTAGGAATTACTACAWACAATTTATTCATTAATTAAGGTGCTTTAAAAAGAAATTTTCTTAWGACATTATGCAATATAAAGTCGTAATATTTATGATATATAGTAAAATACATCTTGGTTTAAATACTAATATTTTAATAATCTATTAGTAATGAGTAAACTACCCAGTGGGTTGACGTAGCAATGTCCGAAGAGAAAATACAGGTAGCGTGGTGATTCACAAATAAAAAAATAGTTATTTTACATATAAAAAAAATGCAAAGTACGGAGTAGTTTGCTTTAAAAGTGGCAAAAGTGGATAGTTATTCACAATTTTACCTAAAATAATTAAACTAACAAATGATTGTGTAGGATTGAACAATAGGAAGAAAAATGAAATGGAATTTTTATTAAAGTTACACTAATCAAATGATAGTCATGATATCATACTGGTGGACCACTCGTTAGTGTAGTTGTAAACGTACACCGGCTGTTACTATAAAATTATCGTACAGCCGGCTGTACTATAAAATTTGTCTACTAAGTATATTCTAACATTATTCGCTAATTTATATCATTTAAGCACAAGTTTTATTCCAACATTATCTTTCTTTGTTTTGCATACTTCATATTTGAATATGGTGAATAAATAGCTAAAAAATCGACTGAATTATTGATATAAGAAAAAATTAATGAACATTTATTTATTTTGATATATCGTCACGCACGTGGCATCGTGTGCAAAGAATACTAGTTTTCCAATATGGATTTAGATATCTTTATTACATAAGTGAAGGGGAAAACAATGGTTTGATCCCCCTTTGAATTTACGGAAAAAGCCTTCATAGCACATAAGTTAAAACAGGTGGCTAGACTTACATGTCTTACACTTTCATTCCTACGTATTTTCGAGCTGGTTAATAATTTAAATTTCAAAAATTTTGCAACAAATGAAAATAAAGATGAACCCATAATTTCCTCCAATACAATCATCCCCCAATAGTACTTTATTCGAAAAGGTCTCAAAATCATTATTACTATGATCACTAAAGCTTTTCCGAAAATTTATGTGTCAGCTACCACATTATTTTACACATTTTTAAAACTAAATTAAAACATAAACATATATTCATATTCATAGATTAATAGAATAATGAAAAATTTTGCCTGAAAATACCACTTTGTTCTAAAATGATTTAGAATAACTACTCACTATTTTTTTAATTAAAAACTTAACTCCATGTTTTACAAAACATTGGTAAAAACTAACTTATTACTCTCGTCAACATTTTGCTACCTGAACTTATTTACTGAACTAAATTTTATTTGTACTGAAACTAAAGTATTATATGCAACTAAAACTTCATTTACTACTTGTACGGGGTGTGGGCGTCACCAGGCCGGGACTGGGGTCCAATCCCTCTGCCCTGCGGGGTCAGCCCGGTTGAGACCCATATTGCGAAGAGATTGAATTCTTGATTGTTTTGCATAGATAGTGGTATGCTTGCCATTGATGTAATAGAAACTCGAAATCGAATCAGATGAAAGAAATTGCCACCGCACTTCTTTCGAGAAAGCTGCGGAACCCCCCACCAAAACACTGTTTTAAAGCCTTGCCTATAATTGCATAAAAGCAAGGAGAAAGACTCAATGACTGGTAGTTGCACCCAACAGGATTTGGATTAGGGGAGGGAGGGTAAGGCAACTTGAAGATGAGTGCCAACCCCCCCCCACCCCCCCCCCCCCCGCGCATCTAGCGCTCTACTAGGTCTCATTGCAACATTCACCTATTTAATATCGAACAACATATATGTCCGTATGATCCATAGTTTTATTAGCGCGAATGAATTAATGCATGTAAGACCATTAATTTGTCGCTTTGAATTAGATCAATATTCAAAGATCCTTAAACTGTTTGGTCATATTATCTTATTAGACGTGACACATCAATAATATAGTCTATTAATAGCAAGATTAATGGGTGCATGAGAAAGTATATACAAGACCAATGAATAGAATACTACAAGGAGGAAGAAGGAGGAGACTTACCTCGATAATCGCTAAATCCAAGATAAGACCAAAGCAAAAACCAATATTAGATTTGAACTGAAATCGCCTCGCAAATCGGCTATTACATAGGAAAATCAAATAAAAATTAGTGTTGACAATAACATTGAAATCGAATTTGAAACAAACACAACGAAGAATCGCGTGGGGACTATTTACAACGGATTTTTACCGACCGTCACGAAAAACGCCTCGGAAAAATGTCATATTGACCGACGGTTTTTATAGGACTGCAATTTACTGACCGTTTAATAGATTTACGACCGTTTATCTATAATGGACGGAAAATACCTACCAGTCTGTTTTTCATTTTTACCTACCATTTAGTCAAATATTTTATTGACTTCGGGAACAAAATTACGACTGTCTACTTGGCATTAACACGGATTTTCTCGGTAGACGGTCGTAAATGTATGTAAAAAAAAAATCCAAAGTCACACTATATTACAGTGGCGGCATTCACTAACTCTTCTCTCCTTTTTATCCTCTTTTCCTTACTCCTCTCATTTCATGTGTACTCATCTCTCTCCTCATTTCAATCCTCTACTCACTCTCTCCCCAATTTCATCACTCCCTTCTCCATCAATCTCTCTTTCACGCCCTCCACCACAAACACCCACCCACCCAGACGCAGCCACCGCCGCCCTCACGTGACAAACACCCACCCCAACCGACGCATCCACCGTCGCCCTTCCACAAAACCTTCATCATCGCAGGCCGCGCTCAATTGCGCGTCGTCGCCCTCTGTTGTAGACTTCCGTCTGTCGCCGTCGCCCGCCCTAATTGTCGCCGCGCCCGCTCGATTGTTTCATGCTAAACCCCTCCTTCATTTTGAGTAAAGATAAGTACTCAATCATATTAGATCTAGTTTTTTTTTTTCAAGTTTGTTTAGATCTAGTTTTTATTTTGTCTTAGATTTCTTTTTCATCTTTTATTTCATTTTGGTTCAATTTTTCAGATTTTCTTTGATTAATTTTCTGACTTTTATTTAGATCTAGGTTT
>SNQN01005087.1:0-18886 GCA_008642245.1 Bassia scoparia | reverse complement strand
CGGTCACTACCTTCCGTATCCTGTTTGTGACACATTTGGAGACAATTTGTAGGACACATTACAGAGACTGATTGTTTGAGTGGTTCATGTTTTCAGGTTGTCCTTTTTGGATCAAATTCTCTATTATTGATTTAATTGATTAGACAAAGGAGAAGACTGCTTAACATATATAAAAACATAACATTGCATTCAAGTATTTAAACATTGTATATCTAACTTGAAGTAATTAAACTCCACAATCCTTATAGATTTAGATCAATGAAATACGGAGTATAAAATTGCCCTTCTTCTCACAATATCTATATTTTATATCTAACTGTCAAATACTCCCTCTGTATCAGTTTATTTACAACAATGCTATTTTATCTCTTACATATAAATTTTAATTGTTACATAAACTGATACGGAAAATATGATAGAATATAACATATTAAATTTATGCATGGACTCAACCATCAATTTAAGTTTTTTATTAAGATGATTCGTTGATATAGTATCATTTCCAACGTAACACGGAGTCACGGTTCGAAACTCCCCTTCATCTTCCTCCTAAGTGAATTAAATTCGTCGAATTATATAAGTGGGTTGTATACTTGTATGAGGGGAGATGTGTTGCGTGTACATTCAGCTCAAATGACTTTTCATGTGAAGGGGGATAGATATATATACTAGTTTTTATGTGCACGCGATGCGTGCTTAGACGTAAAAAATTGTAATATTCATTAAAATGATTATATAGAATGTATAATTAAAATGTTTATAACTATTAGCATACAATTACTAAATTGTAATTAGTTGTAAAAAAATGTAACATGAAATTCATATTATACATATGTTTTCACATTCAATTGGATTAATGTTCATTGATTTAGCTTTTGTACTAATTAAGTCACATAATAAATAAAATTTGATTTTAAAATCTCATAATAAGTAAAAGGGTAGTTTAGGCACTTCAATTCAAAAAATTTAAAATTCATTAAGGTTATAAGGTCATTTAAGAGGGGGACACCATCTTCCTCCCCCCTTCCCTTATATTAATAGAAGATTCTGGTCTCACCATCAGCTTAAATTTCACTAACAAAATCATATACTCCCTACATTACGTTTTATTGACAACTTTTGGATTATTTGAGAAGGTAAAATATGTAAAATACTCAAGTGTTGCCCTTAAACATAATGGAGGGAGTATCATTTTAGATGTTTGATTAGGTAGTATTTTCGTATTCGTGAACACATACGCTACATTATTGATTATAATTCTTGATTGTAAGTTTGACATGATTTCTTGCTAACATATATATGGGGGGAAATCTCAATAATTCGATGAAAACAACTTAATTTAGATATGTCTTAACAGTTAATAAAAAAATTACGTAGACAAAATTTACATTTACAATACATTGTTTCGTCTTCTATATTTACAGAATATTTCTAGGTTAGATCACTTATGAACACATTACATATTAACTAGCTCATATTAATCGTATTGAGTATTGAAGATTATTATTGTTTCAAACCCGTGAAAGAGCAAAACACTTTTTAGGTCCGGGGAATGACTTCCTCTTGATGCAATGAGTGTGTTCCCAAGCTAAGGTGTGAGAGTCTAAGTCTAGTCCAAATGTCTTCAAAAGTGGTCTCCAAGTCACGCGTCAAGCTTCCTTGGACTTGCAAGAAGGCGAGTAATCCCTCTGGGATTATCGCCCCTGCCGACGCAACGTTAGGTGTGAAAGAGGAGAGAGAGCAAAAAGAAGACAAAGCAAGACAAGAAGAGAGTATTAGAGTAAGTTAAGGTAGTTGATTAGAGTGATGTAATTGAATGTGTCCCTTTTGGAAAGTAGGGGTTTATAGACATTTGTGGTTGCCAGGATGCCGACAAGTGCGCAATCTTAACATTTGAGCCTTAATAACTTTGGGCCTTGAGAAAACCTTGGTATACAATTGGTATTTATAACGTATTTCTGTCGTATGAATATACAATTATACGTATTTTGTTGTAGATGTGGTTAGCCCAATGGCTATGGCCTTTGCTGTGAATTGGGCTTGACTGAAGAAATCAGGCCCAACATATTTGGGCTACATCATTTGCCCTCGCGCCAACCTGAGAGAGTCTAGGCTCGAGCTTAGGTTGGGTCGAGCCTCCTTGGAACACCCGACTTTCAAATTAGTGGAGTAGGTGAAACTGGTTTGGGGGGGAAAATTTGAATTTTGAAAAATTAACCCCCCTATATATATGGGGAGGAGAAATGAAATCACTTTTCACTTTCTGAATTCACTTCTTTCTTAGTTTACTGTTCATTTTCTTTACTGCGATTTGCATCTTTTGTGTCGTCTACTTTGTTTTCCAAGGAATTCTGCTCGGCAAATCTTTTTAGTCGGCTATTCTGTGTTCAACTGTTTCTCTACCTACGCGCTTTTCTGCTCGATTTTCTTTGTACCTCGGATTTCTTTGTGCTCGGCATAATCTTCACAGCTCCAAGTATTTCCCCTTTGCTGCTTTGTTTCTTTGGTTTATGTTGTACAATAGTTAATAAATGCATCTCTCTTGCTCGATCGAACGTCTCTTCGGCATTAGTAGAAATACAAGGGTTGACTCACCTATGGGGGTGATCTTCCCGGACTGAATCTTAGGTCTCGGCCTCCCTGACCCTTTTCCAATTCTATTAATTCCATTCATTTGTCCTGTTGGTGGTCGTCAGCTCCTGTACTTGTTTGTGCAGGCAACTATGGAAAACTTTGACAATTTACCGACAACAGACCTTCGGCACCAATGTGGAAAGAACACACATGGGACTCCTCTCCAAACTCTTCGGCCAATCAGAGAGATTTCCACCGCCTGAGGAGTCGTGAAAAGAGACTAACGTATGAAGCTGGAGTTCAAGCAAGTGCCTTCCACCTGACAGCGAAGGGTCCTCCTGGCCCGAGGAAGTGAGGATTTTGAAAAACCAATTTCTGCCATTCCCTTGCATTTCATTTCCTTCCTAATACGCTTCTTCCTTAAATTTGCCGAGATAGAGTTTTAAATCCGCTTTTCTCTAGGTAACAGCTAAAACCAGATGCCGAGGAAAGTGCAATAGATGAAGAGGAGGAGGAGTCTCGTCCGTCCTTATTATACAATGAGGGAACAGTTCCCTTTATATAGGAGAGGTCCAAAAAAGCCTCCCTAAACCTTTCAGTTACAAAAACACTTCATTCAGGTTCCCTTAGATCCAATTAGTGAAAATTTAGAAGCCAAAACCCTTCCAATGATGGCAGAATTGAGGAAAGCCTACCACATCCCAACAGATATGATCATTCTTCCCGACTAGGACACCATTAGGGATGCACCGGTGGTTTATTGCGAGATATAACCGCTCCGGTTGATTTTGGAGTTAGGTTCCTCTCCCCTCTTCATCCTTTTCTTCTAGATCTCATGATATAGGTATCTGGCAGTTGCTCCCATCTCATGGCTAAACGTCATGACTTTTCTTGCCCCTTGTGGCATGAAAGGAGAAGCGACCTACAGTCTATGTACTACCACTCCTTGTCAGGAATAAGGAATCCGAGCCGGCGCTGGTATGTTATTCAACGAACTCCATACTCACTTTCTGGACAAAAACCTTCAAAAATAAAGACTTGGTAAGAAGAATTTTTCTTTTCAAGCCGGGGAGAGCTGACCTTGTGCTCTTCCTCCAGAAATGAACAATAATGCCCGTTAACATGGGGGACTCAGAGTGACCGGAAGGTTACTGCCGAAACACCTGGTGATGATATGTTCATCAAGGTGCACAAGGAATTTAAGCGGGTAAAAAAGGAGGGTGCGGGTAATTGGATTTGCCCTTAGAGATTGGTTAATGATCGCTCTTTTATTTGCTGCTGGCCTTCGTAGAGGTCAGGCTTCGTAGAAGTTTATTTTTAATGCAAGTCCTATTTATTCTTTGTTTTTGCTAACTGTAAACGTGTGTGTGCAGGGACAAAAACAAAATCAAGGCAAGTTTCCACGCTCGAGATGGAAGGAGATATAAACCCGGATTTCCTTGACTTGGCTAAGGAAGAAAGAGAAGAGAAAAACCCAATACCGAGGTACAGTCTTCTTTCTTTTCAAGCATTTGAATAAGATAGATTCGCTCGGACAATATTTTTAAGAGAACTTCTTAGCGAGCGAGTGTAAAAACCCTTTTACCAACAAACATGGTGACTTAGAAAATGAAAATTTTCTAAGTACCCATGATTGCAATCAATTGAGGTTTTTGACTGTCGGCTCGCAATTTCTATTGAGAATTTCTTGCCGAGCCGAGGTAAAAACCCTTTTCTAACACAAACATGGTGATTGAAATGAAAATTTTCCAGTACCCATGATTGCCAATCAATTGAGGGTTTTGACTGTCGGCTCGACAATATTTTGAAGAGAATTCTTAGCCGAGCCGAGGTAAAAAACCCTTTTCTAAACACAACATGGTGAATTAGAAATGAAAATTTTCTAAGTCCCATCATTCAAATCAAGGGTTTGACTGTCGCTCGGCAATATTGTTATGAAGAGTCTTCAGCCGAATGCCGGGGTAAAAACCCTTTTCTAAACAGCAGACATGTGACTTAGAAAATGAAAATTTTCTATACGATGAGTGCCAATTTAGGGCTTCGCCCGCCTATAAGGCAAGGAGTGACTTACTTACAAGCTGATCGAGCGCGACAGTAAGATCACTGGAATGACCGTGAGAATTCCGCATGTGTGAACCGTTGGAGGTGGGTTGTCGAATTGGAGAGATCAAGTCCCACGGTGCGCGTAAAAGCCTGACACATCAGGTTATTCATCAGTTACGCCCGAAAACTTTGTGCCAAACTAGTGCCCCCACAAGGTATCGCATAACCAAAGTGTGGGCTTCGGGACATGTACGAATCAGATCTGTAACCCATTCGCCGCATTGTAGCGGCTTACTCGGTCTCATAGTATGTCCTAAATCGTCAATTCATTGAAGAGCCTATTGAATTGATCTTGAAAGCACACTAATCTAAATATTATTAGGTGAGTCCTATTAGTACAAACAAGACTTCTACATGACAAGCGATCACTGATTGTTAGTCAATATTAAAAGTGCTTAGAAAACGTCGTCCATGATTATCTGTTTAATGTGACAAATTAATCCGGTCTTGTTGTAAAACAATGATAACAAGCTTGTGTAGAATATTATAACAAGACATGAAAACAAAGGTAGTGAGCATAATGATATACATGTGTTCCTTCTCACCTATGTCACTGCAAATAATCACAAGTTGTTAGAATAAAACTCAAGGAGATCGCCCTTCATTGAATGCTAATTGAGAGCAAATAAACGCGTTACGTATGACAAAACTATGGATATAATGAAGTTGTGCAAGATGATCAATCAAATAAAGGTGTGTAATGCAAGAAAGAAAGACCAAAAACCGATGGAAACATTGAAACATTAAGAAAACACCTACATATTTACATGAAACGATTAAAAGTAGTGATCTACATTGTTTTAATTGAATTAAACACTCAAAATAATGATTAATCAAATTAAGAGAGACAAAGGTAATTCAAAAGAGTGAAAAAGAGGTTTTTGTGAGTATCATACTCAGATTATCCCTATTCGCTTGTTATTCAAACGAATTGATGCTTTGAATTAATAAACGAAAGTGTTTTGAATATGTTGAGATAAGAGATAATGTCTCATTGTCTCTAATGAACTTGTGTCTCGGTATCTTATAGCTGAGGCAACAGAAGTAGAAAATGTTAGTAGGAGCGTATATAAGCGAAGATATGCTCTAATACGTAGTATAGCTGCAAAGTTGCATGAAAAATTTAGAACCGCTCGTGATATACGTGCAGAGTAATGCTCCTGACCAGCGTTATGTATATTGCGTGATATAGCTCACTTTGCGTTAATTTTTCCAAACTGAAATATTTAGAGCATGGGCATTTTAGCTGAGGAATCGATGACAGAACCTTGCTCTAAGTACAAGGATCGCATAGAATGTTCGAAGCAAGGTTCCAGCGTTATTTCGGTTTTCTATGATTATTTAATGAAATTTGCCAAGCTGCGGTTATATTAATACTGCGCTATAGTTCTGTAGTCGACCAGTATATGCATCATATCCTATTAAATATTGCTAATTAATTTAGAGAGAAGAAGATACTAATCTCCGAATAGAACGACCTAGAATCCTGTCTAAGAAGGACAATTTCTACGTTACTTCCGAGTGTTTTACAATAGAGTATTCTGCAGGGTATGTTTGCTGCATCCAGAAAATTCATTCGAAACGAAATATTTAAAGAAACTTGGGGATTCAGAAAAACACGATGATGGAAAACAAAAAGCATGAGAATCGCCAGCGTAACTATGTTTGAAAACCTTTGAGTTATCGAGGAACCGGTTAGGAAAATTTTTTGCCTTGCCTTTGACCTTTGTCTCAATAGTTCGGTACGACCTCACGTATTTCCACTTTGTGAGTTCAAAGCATCTTTTTCTGAGTCGAAACAAAGCGAGACGGGTATGTTTCATCACGGATTACTCATTTGGGGGACATTATTCAGTGTCTACAGAAGCCCCCACTTTGACTGAGTCGGGAGAGACGTAAGTCACGTAAGACGGAAGTCAAAGTATTCGATGCGGACGGAGAGCAACTCAAGACGTTCTGCGACCCTGAGTTACCCTTTTTCGCCGATTACCTGCAAACAAAGGTAGTTTTACCTGTAGCTCGTCTCCATGCGGTTTGATGTGCTTGTATGTCGTCTGAGTCCTTGAGCGGTCAATTCCCCGTTCGGCTGACTGGGAAAGCACTGCAGGCGCGTCCCATGAATTTCCGAAAGAAATGAGCATTGACTTGAAAATGATAGCCCTAATTCAGGGATTAAGAACTACCTTGGTGACGACATAAGCTGTCTTTATGTCTAGCGAAATTTGCATGCAATGTTGACTTGTAACTTGTGACCTTGATATTGAGAGAGGGACAGGAGTCATTGATTTTGAAGAGTCTTTGAATTTGGAAGGCCTGTCTAGGTCTGGTTCTAGACATGTTGAAAGAGTCATTGAATTTGAAAGAGCTTGTCTAGGTCTGATTCTAGACATGAATTCTGAGAGAGTCATTAAAGGAGTCTTGTCTAGGTCTGGTTCTAGACATGATTTGAGAGAGAGTTTTTGAATTTAAAGGGTCTTGTCTAGGTCTTGTTTTAGACATGGTTTGCCAAGAGTCATTGAATTTGAAGAGTCTTGTCTAGTGTCTGGTTCTAGACATGATTTGAGTGAGAATTGAAGGGCTTGTCTAGGTCTGGTTCAAGACATGATTTGAGAGAGTCTTGTCTAGGTCTGTTCTAGACATGATTTGAAAGTGTCTTGTCTAGGTCTGTTCTAGACATGATCTGAGAGAGTCTTTTAATTTGAAAGAGTCTTTGTCTAGTTTTGGTTCAAGACATGGTTTGAGATGTTTGTCGGGGTCTGATTCTAGACATGGTTTGAAAGTGTCTTGTCTAGGTCTGATTCTAGACATGATTTGAATGAGCCTTTGAATTTGAAGAGTCCAGTCTAGGTCTGGTTCTAGACATGGTCTGAGAGTGTCTTTGAATTTGAAAGAGTCCAGTCTAGGTCTGGTTCTAGACATGGTCTGAGAGTGTCTTTGAATTTGAAGAGTCTTGTCAGGTCTGTTCTAGACATGGTCTGAGAGTGTCTTTGAATTTGAAGTCTTTGAATTTGAAAGATGTCTTGTCTAGGTCTGGTCTATGACATGAAAGGACGATACTAGAGTCTAATCCTAGTACCAAGTGCCAATTGAAGAGTGTCATTTGAAGATGACTTAGAGAAAGGTGACATTTGGACGAGACTATGGGTTGACTCGGACGTGACTTGACTTAACATTGGCGACAGTTGACTTTGATGGAAAGAGACAGGCTCCAAAAGTGATTTCCTCGAGGATTTCCACTTATAGCAAAAGACTTAACACTAATGGGCCCTTAGGAGACAAAGAAGCCCCCAACTGGAAATTAAGGAGCCATGATGACAACGAGCCCCCTTAGCGAGGCTTTGAGACAATGTAGTTTACGACTTAGAGTCAACATAGGGAAGGTGGATAGATTGTATGGATGAGTTCCCCAACAAGAGGTACTAAACCAAAGGTTAGGTGGCTTTACTTCTTTGAGATTGAGGTCAATGAGTCCTTGAAGGTGACCAAAGAATGAGCTATGGTCGAGAATAAAAAGAGTCAAATTTGGCGTAAGGGTCAATGATGTGGCTAGATGCAAGGTTTGGCTAATGATGTAGTTCAAGTATGAGTGTATGTCAGTTCTAGACTGGCAAAACCATTATCAAATTCTTAGCAAGTCAAACACTCAAAAGGCCTCAACGTATTAATGTTAATGCGGTGACCTCGAGAAAAGGCTTCCTACGTATCCTTACGGATCAGACCACCGTTATTCTGGTGAGGATTTGGACAATGCCTCGTGTGAGAGGGCTTTTGTGTGGTTGTAATGTGAGGCTGTGGTTGAGGTTGAAAAAGGCTTGATGATCATGAAGTGAACCCACAGTGCGCAGTGTGCTTTTTAGACTCTTGCTTTTTATTTGAATTGGGCTTTGAACTTTGATTGACATTGGATTTTGACATTGATTGCATTTGTGATGACTTTTGTATACTGAAATTAGAACTTTGTTTTTTTTTCTTTTTTTTATTTCTCTTTTTTTTTTCTTTTGCACATGTCTTTTCCTACGCACGTTTGATCCAAGGTAGCAGATGTGTGGTGATGAAAGAAAGATAGGCTGAATGATAGTGTTTATGGCTCAAAGGGTTGCATGGATTTTGAATTGATGTGACGAAGGAATGGAAGGAAAGAGGTCATTTTTGTGGAGCTTGAAGAAGCCTCGCTTGGCATTGTTCAATTTCAATATTAAATTTAGTATTAATTAAACCAATTGTGGCCAATGAGTGTTGAGACTTGCATAGTAGAATGAGAAAAATAATTTGCCAAAAACAAATGATCATTTTTATGATGAATGAAACTGACGAAATACATGGCTTATTGTATAGCAAGAGACTACATAGACTCAAAGGACAATGAATTGAAATGATCAATAGCTGGGACTGGGACTCATATGACTCAATCTAGAGAAGGCCGCACCAGATCGATACCCCACCCTGGGGTGATCATGAGCTTTAGATGTAGTGCAGTGTTTGATGGGTTTTCCAGTTGGCCAAGTAGTATAGATTAGGCTCTTTTTTTTTTTGTGGATGATGGAGGTCAAGAGACATGGGCCTTTGTGGAGGTAGATTTGTTTGACTTCTTGCTCTCTGGCCCTAGAGACAAGTTGCGAGTCTTGCTATCTTGCTGGAAATCAAGAAATTTACACTTTAAACCCAGAAAACAAAGATTGTCTACTTGAAACTCTTAAGAACAAACCAACTCAGTCTTGAGGTTCTGACTTAAGGGGACTGATCTCGAAAGTAGACTTGAATGGCTAGACCTAAAATCTGATTTAAGGTGCTAGACTCGAGAAAGATTCAACCTAAGAATGGGCCTATTTCAGAATTGAGACCTCTTAGACTATGCCACTTGGAATTGAATGGGCCTAGCCTTGAATTCAAAGTTCCTAGGGTTGAGTCTATGATCGGAAACCTAGTTCAGTTTTTTAGGTCTTAGATTGAAGTTGAAGCGAACCTAATTCAGACTCAAGGCTCTTGGGTTGAAATTGAATTGAACCTAATTCAGATTAAGGTTCTTGAAATTGGATTGAATTGACCTAATCTCAGTTTAACGGTTCAAAAGGTCGAATCTAGTCAATTTAGACTCTTGGATTGGAATCGAACCTAAGTCAGATTCTAGGTCGATGGAGTTGAAATTGATTTTTGAAAGGCCTAATGGATCGTCAAACTTCATGTCTTGAACCATAGAAAGGGACTAGGCTTAGTTAAGAATTGGACTGAATGAAGAGTCCAGATTACAAGCACTTGATTGAAACATAAATCCAATTTATTCACTTAACGTCAGGATCTGAGTGAACTATTAGGTCGGCTTGGTTAAGTCTGATAGTGTACCATGCCTAAGAGTAGAGCTGGGTCCAATTTCACCACACAACATTTGTGATGTATGGCCGAAGATACCCCTATATATACACGCATCTAGTAACACGTGCATACGCGGCTGGGCGGATAGGACTATACCTTAGCCATGTGAATCATAACACATGCACCAGGTAAAATCCCCCCTTAAGGTGATCTCACGCATGAACATGCCCATTTGAGACCAAGGTGCCAGGACATGACCCTATTCGAAGGGTCACAGCAAAATCAATTAGTTTGAATATGGACTACGAGACTTTCAAGTCTGTCCGCTCACAATGGTGTTATCCCCAGTGAGTCGACCAAAAACTTGTAGGGCTTCGCCCCGCCTTAGGGGGCGTTGACCTCAGCTTCAGTGTATATGGAATTGACCGTGGCTCCGCATGTGAATGCGTGGGTGATGTTTCAATTGAGGGGGGATCGCCACCGTGCCTACATAGTATTCCGGACGCCCGAACTTTGGTTCCAAACTAGTGCCCTACAGTAGGTCCAGTAACCAAAGTGTGGGTTCGGGGACATGGTTCTACGAATCACAGCAATCTGGTGTTAAAAAACCCAATTCGGCCGCATGTAGCGGCCTTACTCAGGGTTCATGTAGTCCTTAATCATAACAATTGAATTCGGAAGCCTATTAATTGATCTTAAAGCACATCATCTAATATATTAGTTGAGTTGCTATTTATTGACAAACAAAGACTTCTACAATGGACAAGCGATTCCTGATGTTGTCAATTAAACAAGGTGCTTAGAAACCGGTCTCGTCCATGATTATCTGACTTTACATGTGACAAACGATTAATTCGTCTTGTTTAACAATATATCACAGTGTGATAGAACATATATATAACAAACATTGAAACAGGTTAGTGAGCATAATTGTATACATGTGTGTTCCTTCTCACCTTTCACTGCCAAAATAATCAAATTATAGAATAAACTCAAAGGAATCGCCCTTCGATAATTGCATAATTGAGCAAACAAACGCTGTTTAGTATTAGACATAACAATATGTATATATAATGATTGTGACCAAGGATGATGACAATAATAATAGTGTTATTGCAAAAGAAAAGAAAAACACAAAAACCATGGAAACATTTTGAAACTATTAAAACCTACATTTACATGAAACGATAAAAGTAGTTTCTACATTTTTTAATGATTAAAACTCAAAAATAATGATTAATCAATTAGAGAGAAAAGCAATTAAAAAAGAGTGAAGAGTTTTTGGTGAGTAATCTCAGATTTAATACCCTGTATTTCGCTTGTTGATTCAAGACAGATGATGCTTTGAATTAAAAACGAATGTGTTTTTATATTTGAGAGGAGAGAGAATAGATGTGTCTCGGGACTTGCTGCGTCTGTGAAGTTGTGTCTCGGAGGATGTCTCCAGCTGTGATCGGACTGAGCAAGGCAGGGGATTTATAGGATGAGGCCAAAATCGAGGAAGTAGAAAACCTGCGTTATAACGTACAGAGGAGCGATATATACGCAGGGAAGCACGCGTATATACGCTCCTAAGTAGCGTATATATACGCATGCAAAGTTGCCGATGAAATATAGAACCAAGCTCGCGTATTATACTCTTGGAGCTATACGCTTCATGACGCGTTACTGACGCCCATATGCCCATATCTGCGTATACGCTCAACTTTTGCGATAATATTTTCCAAAAACCTCGGAATTATTTTGATTTCCTCCATATTTTATTCGTGGATTTCCCTTGATTCGACGCACCTAGACCCCTTGCTTCCAAAGCCAAGAGTTCTAGAATTTCTAGAAGGTCCACGTTATTTCCGGAGTATTTGTAATTATTCATGTATTTCTGCGTATTCCGTGCAGTATTTAACATTGCAAAATTCATAGAATCATAGAAAATCAGAAATAATTTAAAATCACTGAGCGGATCAAAAAATGTGACGAACATGATGGTGTAGGGCTTCGCCCGCGCCTTAGGAAGGGGCGTTGACCTCAGCTCAGTGTCATGGTTAGCCATGAATCCGCTGTGAATGCGTTGGGGTATGTTGTCGAATTGGGGGATCCCACCGATCCTATATGGTATTCACGACGCCCGACTATTGTGCCAAACTAGTGCACCCACAAGTAGGTCCTCAAACCAAAGTGTGGGTTCAGGGGGGACATGTACGAATCAGAATATGTAACCCACATTCGCCCGCATGTAGCCGGCTCTCTCGTCTCATTGTTAGTTCCATAAATCATAAACAATTGAATCAAAGAGCCTATTGATTGATTTTTAGAAGCACCTAATTACTAGGTGAGCTTGGCTATTTTGTAAAACAACTTCTCACTGGACAAGGCCGGATCACTTGATTGTTAGTCAAGTTAATAAGGTGCTTCGAGAAACACGATTCGTCCATATCTATCTGACTTAATGTGACAAGCATAAATTCGGTCTTGTTATAACAATTATACAATTGTAGATAAAGATATATACCCAAGACATTGAAACAAGGTTAGTTAAACATAGATGATATGTAATATAGTGTCCTTCCTCACTTGTCAATGCAAACAATCAATTGTTAGAACAAACTCAAAGAATCGCCTTTCGATTGAATGCTAGTCGAGCACAAGCAACGCCAGTTATTGACAAATAATTATATGTAATAATAATAAAATGAAAACCAAGAAAAACTGGAAACAGATGAGAATATTAAGAAATCCATACATATTATATGAACGTTAAAAGTGAGTTTCTACATTGTTTTAATTGAATTAAACTCATAACAATGGTTAATCAATTAAGAGAGACAAAGGAATTAAAAAGAAGAGTGAAAGAGATGTTTTTGGTTGATAATTCAGATTATACCCTTAATTTCGCTTATTGATTCGAAACAGAATCGATGCTTTGAATTGAAAATGAATGTGTTTTGATGTTTTGAGAGGTTATAGGAGTGTCTCGTGAACTATGTGTCTTGAAGTGTGTCTCGGGGGTTTGTGAAGTTGTGAAGCTGTCTCGTACTGAGCACGCAAGCAAGTATTTATTAGGCACGAGGCAAACTAGCAAGGAAAACCCTGCGTATATTACGCTGAGGATGAGCGTATATTACGCAGTGAGTGGCGTTATACGTCATTCTCAGCGTATATACGCTCTCTCCTTTCCATTAAGTTTTGCAGAACGATGATGTGATTGAGCGTAGTCATACGGCAGCATGTGAGCTGTTCATATACGCTCCTGGTGAGCGTATATACGCTCATCATCTGCGTATATCGCTCCATGATCTCGTATCTACTTTCCAAAAACATCGAAATATTCGATTTTCTCTCGATTTTATTCGTGATTTCCCTTGATATCGACGCAACCTACACCCTTGCTCTCTCCAAGCAGGATTTTCTAGAATGTTCTAGAGAGGTTTCCACGTATTTCCGGAAGTATTTATCTAATTTTCACGTTTTCTTGCGTATTCTGCGTATTTACATTGCCAAAATTCATAGCAACATATAGAAAACCAAGAAAAATAATTTAAAAATATTGGCGGATTCAGAAAAAATTGACGCCACATGATGGAAAACAAAGCACGGATCCCAGCGTTAATTTGATTTGAAACTTTGAAAACCTTTGAGTTTATCGAGAAACCGAGAAGAATTTTGCCTTGTAGTGACCTTTGCTCATAGTTCCAGTAGTACGACCTCACTATTTCTAATTTCAGTGATTTAAAGCATCTTATTCTGAGTCGAAACAAACGCGAGACCACTGGTAGTTCATCACGGAATTACTCATTTGAGGGAGGACACATATCAGGATGTCGATCAGAAGCCCCCACTTTGACTGAGTCTGGATAGAGACGTAAGTTTCGTAGACGGAAAGTCCAAAGTATTCGATTCGGACGAGGAGCAACTCAAGACGTTCTGCGACCACTGAGTTCCTTTTCGCGTACCTGCAAAACAAAGTAGTTTTACCTGTTACCGTTGTCCATGCGGTTCGATGTGCTTTGTATGCGTTTGGTTTGAGCACTGGTTTATTCCCCCGTTCGGCTTGCTGGGAGAAATGCAGTTGCATCCCATTTTTCCGAAGAATAATGGCATTGAACTGAAAATGATACCCTATTCAGATAGGACTCCTTGTGAAGACATAGGTCTTTTATGTCTAACGAAATTTGCAGTGCAATGTTGACTTGTAATTATAGACCTTGATATTGATAGAGTGCAAGATCATTGATTTCGAAGGTCATTATTTGGAGGGCCTTGTCTAAGGTCTGGTTAATTAGACCATGGTATTGAGAAAGTCATTGAATTTGAAAGGGTCTTGTCTGGTCTGGTTTTAGACATTGATATCTAGGACGTCATTGAAGAGGTCTTGTCTAGTCGGTTTTAGACATGGTTTGAAAGAGTCAATGAAAGGGTCATTGTCTAGGTCTGGTTTTAGACATGATTTGAAGGAGTCTTTGAAGTGGCTTGTCTAGGTCTGTTCTTAGACATGATTTGAAAGATGACTTTGGTCTAGGTCTTGATTCTAGACATTATTTGAAAGTGACGTTGTCTAGGTCTGATTCTTAGACATGATTTTGAATAGCTTTGATTTTTGAAGGTCCAGTCTAGTCTGCTTCTAGAACATGATTTGAGAGTGTCTTGTCTAGGTCTATTTCTAGACATGATTTGAAGAGTCTAGTCTGGTCTGGTCTAGACATGAAAGGACGGATACTAAGTTCTATATCCATACCAAGTGCCCAATTGAAGAGAGTGTTCATTTGAAGAGTGACTTAGAGAAGAATGACATGGACGTGACTTGAATACACATGGCGAGACAGTGACATTGCATTGGAAAGAGACAGGGTCCAAAGTGATTTTTCAGGATTTCCATCCTTGATAGCAAAAGACTTGAACATGTAAGTAGGCCTTAAGAGACAAGAGCCCCCAACTGGAAATTAAGGCCATGATACAAACGAGCCCACCCAGCTGAGACTTTGAGACAACGTGGTTTACGGAAGGTGGATATTGTATAGATAGGAGTCCCCAAAACTGTACATAACCAAAGGTCAGGTGGCTACTTCTTTGGGATGAGTCGAATTCGAGTCCTGAAGTGACAAAGAATACAGCTATGTATCGAGAAATAAAAAGGGTCAATTGGACTAAGGGTCAGCTGTGGCATGATACGAGGTTGCCATGATGTTTGGTTCCAAACATGGGTCTCATGTTCAGGTTCTTAGACTAGCAAACCATTATCAAATTCTTGAGCAAGTCAAAACACTCAAAAGGCTCAAACTTTAATGGTTAATGACTGATGCGATCACCTCGAGAAGAGGTCCTACGTTATCCTTACGGATCAGGACCAACGTAGTTCTGATGATGATTTTGGACATTGCCTCGTGTCAGAGGGCTTTTGTGGTTGTCAATGGAGGCTGTAGGCTTAGATGAAAGGCTTTGATGATCACGAAGTGACCCACGGTGGCAGGTGCTTTATTAGACTCATTTGCTTTTGTTTAAATTGGGCTTACTTTGATTTGCATGGATTTTGACATTGATTTTGATGAGCTGCATTAACATTGAAATATTTTTGTTTTTTGCTTTGCCCATTTAATTCTTTCTCTTTTTTTTTCTTTATGCACATTTCTTTTCCTACGCACCGTTTTTGATCCCAAAGGGTAGAGATTGTGTGATGAAAAGAATGATGATATGTTAATGCTCAAGGGGTTGCAAGGATTCTGATTTGATTGATGAAGGGAATGGACGGGAAGGGCATTTTGTCTGAGCTGTGAAGAAGGGCCTCTCTGGGCATTGTTCAAATTAAATAATTGATCGCATTAGATTAACCAATTGTGGCCAATGATTGTTGAGACTTGCCATAGATTTAGAAAAATAATTATTGCCCAACAAATGAATCATTTAATTGAAACTATGAACACTACATGAGCTTATTTCAAAACTAAACAATAACTCAAAAGACAGCGACATTGAAACGATATATATGGCGAGGACTAGGACTCCGATGACTTAATCTAAAGAAAGGCCGCATGGATCATTAACCCACACGCCTTATGGGTGACTCAATGGTTTGAAGTGTTGTGGTTTGTGGATTTGTATCTATAAACTTCGCCGCTGTGAGGATGGGAGGCACCATCTTCAACCGTCGTGTATCCTGTGACTTCAAACGAAATTGCATTCCAAGGTAAGATGGAGCTGTGCCCCTCCTGGTGAACTACGGAAGGCATTGGGAATATCATTACCTAGATTTCTATATCATACTAGAAGGAATCTGGAGTGGGATACGCAAGATAGAGATCAAGTGCCACCTGTATGCAGTAGTCGTATCAAAGGCCTACACTCTAATGTCATACCAATAGTGGGATAAAAAAATGTGATGTACCTTGCGATGTCCATCGGAGGCCTGTGTTGAAAGAGCCGGGTAATGATGAATAAGTGTGGTGAATGTGGACCGTTGGAGTCAGGTATTGGGAAACAAGAGGAGCCACCTCTTATTAAGACGAACACGCCAACCGTTACCTTAGACATTCTGCGGCTGAACTCGACTCTCAACAGAGAGGCCAACCTTATAGAAAGACCCCAAGATAAATGAAATCAAATGGGTTGAACTTGAGGGCTCGACGACTCTTGGCTGAAAGTTCTTCGATGACCACTGCAGACATTTAATCTTCGCTCATCGTCAGGGCAGAAGTTGAAGGACATTATGAGCGGATATTCTCCCCTCCAACCATTAGAAAAAGAATAGAGGACATTTCTCTCTTCACCATATGCTGTGCCTCTAATTACGAGAGACAGACGACAGGACTGGAGGAATGGTGATACAACATACTGCTTAGAAAGCGTAACGGTAATTAAACTATCCCGAAATCGATCAGCTTGCTAGTGTCACGAGTCTTAAGCCACCTGGATGAGGATGGGGTGTGCCAAAGAGGAGTGTAGCACCGAAGGTGAAGTAGCATCTTGTGCATCGGATGTCCGCTAGAGACCAGTACGATGCTTGAAATGGTCAGAGATGATCCTACATGAGGATACTCTTCCTACACTTGCCAAATCAGTGATTGAGAAAACTTCATATTGGAACGCTGGAGACCCTTATCTCAATAAATCAGTACCAGTGAGCCCGTTGAGCTGAATTAGTACGATTCTCGTGAGGCCATGCTGGCGTAACAATAGCTGTCCACCCTTTTCGTCCGTTCTGCAGTCTTTGGAGGAAGGGAGGCAGAAAACTTGGTGTAAACTAAGGCGAAATACGGTTTCAATCCATCCCCTTCAGGGACTCGAGAGTTTTCTTGACGGTTCACTCTATTTCTATTCAAGCTCCACAGAATGCTCTTAATTACATTGGAGCATCAAAGGACGGAGTAATTCGACAGCTCTACAGCTAATCTCAGAAATCGCTTTAAGCTAGTTGTTCAGGGATGTATTCCAGGAAATGTCTTGGGATCAGGCAGCGCGATCGGGGCTTTGGGCTTCTAGTAACTCTTTCGACGGCCCCAGGGAACAAGTGCGGAAAGTCTTTGCATCTTGCTGAATCAAGGAAAAATTACACTTTAGAACCCAAAAACAAAGTTGGTCTACGAAAACTATCTTAAGAACAAACCTAACTCAGTCTTAGTTCATGGACTTAAGCGATGAACTCAAGTTAGACTAATGGCTAACCTAAATACTGATTTAAGGCGCTCGACTCGGAGAAAGATCTCAAACCTAATATGGCCTATTTCAAATTAAGGACCTCTAGACCACAGCGCACATTGAAATTGGATGGGCCTAGGTGGGTCTAATTCTCTCTTGTTATTTTAAATTAAATATATATAAATTAATTGAATAACAATTATATCATATCTTTCTATATACCCCGTAAATCTTATCTGCAAAACTTATTTTATACATATATATAACTCATCGAATTATTTAATTCGTCATAAAAAATCTTCCATCTAAAAGTCCCATAAAAAAAGTTCAGAAAAAGAAGTTAAATAAACATGACACAACCCTTTTATTTCATCAAAAAATAAATAACATCAATGAAAGAAACCATGACTATTAAAGTTAGAATTATAAAATTATGAAAGTCTCCAAAATTTTTGAATCTATGTGAATATGGTGCAATAATATCAAGGGTGAAATCCAAAACAGAATTGACAAATTACAAATATTGCAACTAATGTAGTGCACGTAGAAGTATTTGAAAATTTATAACAAATGCATTATAATCTTTGTAGCTTTAATTGCAATTATCATATGTTGTACTCCCTCCGTTTTTTTAGATGTTCCATATCATTTTGGAACGGTTTTTAAGAGTTGATTGAGTTGAATAAAATAGTTGAGTAAGTTGGGTAAAAAGTTGAATAAGTTAGGCAAAAAAGTAAATGTGTGAATGAAATTTTATGGAAAATAGTAATTTTTGGTGAATAGATTGGGTAAAATAATAAAAGTTGACTTTAGAAATGAGTAATTCATTAATAATGTTAGAGTAAATAAAGTAGGTAAAAAGTCAAAAAGTTATTTTTAGATTGGTTTGGAACATCTATTTGAAAACGACCCAAAGAGGAAAGTGGAACATCTAAAAAAACGGAGGGAGTAATAAACTAATAAATAAGCATGAAAATAATGGCGCTGCTAAATAATAATATTAATTCTTCGATTCTAAATTAATAATTAAAAATTTTTTATGCACAAAAAAAGTAAAACCATGCAACTCATGAATACTAATCTAGTCTGATCTACTCCGTATGTTATATTATAAAGCAAACACCAAAATTTAGTCGATAATTTTTGTGCTAAGCTTTTTGCCCTTAAAGGTGGCATGCATTAAGTAACAAAATATACAATAGGTAAAAATAAATAAACAAAACAACACAACACAAAAAACTATCTTATCCAAAAAAAAATATTTTAAAAATAT
>SNQN01005086.1:21181-45037 GCA_008642245.1 Bassia scoparia | reverse complement strand
GAAAACAATTCATTAATCTATTCACCCTTGTTATAGCAATATTCATATTGTAGACATCAGTAAATCAATTTTTGATCTTTTTTACCTCGTGGTTCCTTCATAAGCAAGTCCAGAGTATCCAAATTTCTTTGCACTGCTGTCATCCGAATTCGGTTATTACTCTGCCTACCTATAGCCTTTGTAATTATTGAAGCATTTGCTTTGCATGTCTTCTCCAAACAACTTGTAATCTGCAGTCACCAGTTCACTGTCTTTCTTTGGGAGTTCTTGTTCCCGTCAGAGTAGTCTCATGATGTGTTGGGACCATTTTGACCCGAGCCAGCACTTCTAGTCTATTCCCATAATTACATTTTGATCCTGTTTTTCCCCATGCTAGGTTTGCTTCGTTAACTTGGGTGTTTTGCTATTTTCATAACCGCTTGCACCTTTCTTGCAGTACTAATGCTTGATTCTCTAAGATGTTACTCTTACAAGAAGCCTTGCTCTGCTACATTGAGTTCTGACATACGGTCAAGAGGGGTGAATTGCGTATGATCGACTATGACCATTTTCTTTTTGCTTTTGACCTAATATAAGGACCGTTGGGTCGGTCCCTTCGCAAGCGGATGTAAATAAAGTCGTAAAGACACACAGTATTAACAAGGTTCACCTAATTCTGGGCTCGTCCTCGTTCCGTAAGCTGGCTTATTTATTAATCAACTCTGAGAAAAGTAAGAACTTGCTCACTTACTATTTCCTCTTACTCCGGGAACCAGCACACCCCACACTCAACTTTGAATTTGCATCGACTCCACTCGTAAGTCTAACTTTGTGTTTGAACTCGAACAAACACTTTCCCAGGCTTTCAACCCTCTGTGAATTGCCGTTTACAGACAATTTTCGTCTCTTATGATTACTTCTTAAAAGCTAAGTAAGAGAATGTTGTATGCTCGATGTATGCTCGTGATGACCTCAATAGTACTAACTTGCTTTTCTGTGTTTTTCTCTCATGTAATTTTCTTTTTTTGATCCGTTGGAGAGAGATATGGACATATGGAGTATAGACGTATATTTATGTATTTAACTTAACCTAGTTCCATAAATCTATTCTTGCCAACAAGGCAGGCTTGTTTTATGGAAAGCTATTTATCTGTTGTCGTTATCTAGATTTTTGATCGAACAAGATATATTCTCCAGTTTTAAGGTATGTTAACACATATCATCTATAATTCCAGCTGAAATAATCTTTCAATATCTTTTACAATATTTTAGAAATCCTTTCCAAACCGCAAGCCAATATTTCCGTTCAGGAACTCATGCTGGTTTCCCTAGCTTGGTCTTGATGTGTTATGATTTTTGTTCCAACTTTGTACCAGCTCACAACATACTCAATAACACTTAATGCATTGTTTATTTCCATTTAATCATACTACAGAGCCTATACTGAAAATCTTAATTGAACTCTAAATTACCAATTCTGAATCTTCATGTAATCTCAAAGGAACTTGATCTTTCCTTCGAATTACTGCAATATTTGGAACGATCTTTCTTCTTCGGATATCTTCGAAAGGATTTCACACTCAAGTCTTGGAATCGATTGTATTACATGCACATATTACATTGTAACATGCAACAAAAGATATATGACATTTTCAGAAATACGTCAAGGAAAAGTCGTACTGGTTCTGGCACCAGTGAATGAGCTTTTATGTTAATCAGCTGTTCCCTGTATAAACAGTTAGTTTCAAGCATTCTTATTAATATTAACGTGTCTAGGGAAACAAGTATCCAAACTAGCTGGTTCCCAGAACCAACTACATTCATGCTTTAATCATCCTGTTTCCTGTAATGGTTTGTCATCATTCAAAACTTAAGGAACTCAACACAGCTTAATTGATAAGGCTCAACAAGAGCCAATTTGCTGGCAATGGCATCAAAGGAGTCATGGTATTTCTGAACATTACCATTCTGCTTCAGAGCTTTAAGTTCAGCCATGGGGTCTTCAAACAAATTTGCAAATCTCATGGTGAGGTCCTCAGTGTATTGTGACCATGTTGGAATCACTTTTCCCCTATTTTTCATATAATTCTGGTGCCAAACCAAATCCTTGCCCTCCATATGAATATATGCTAGTTTAACCTTGACCTCATCCTCAACATGATCTTCATCAAAAAATTGCTTACACTTGTACAACCAGGGTTTCAATTCCTCCCCATTAAAACGAGGGAAATCCAACTTAGTGAGCCTAGTCATATATATACTGAATCGGTTTGTCATTCCTACCATCACCTTGAGATCCATCCCCACTATGTGTTTTATTAGAGATCAATTTACTCATTTGAACAGAAACCCCCAACATCAAATCATTCAATTCGGAGATAGATGTAGCATTCATATCTATATTAAGGTTATTTTGATGACAAGCTTCACTAACCTTTTGATTTTGTTCCTGAATGAGGTTTTGTAGATTATCCGCCAATCGCTGCAATTTTGGAGTGCTAGATTCAGCTCCTTCCTCTATAATCCGGGTGGTCACCATTCCCACTGCCAAGGACAGTCAGCTCTGATACCAATTATACGTATTGGAGCTGAGATGATATAGCCCAGGTTGATTTCAATCAAGCTGAAATGGAGCTCGAGCTTAGCTACAGTATCATAAGATTAGGATTTGAGAATAACCTTTTAAATCTATAATACTATGCTTGAAGGGAAAGAAATGTAAAAAGCAGAGAGAGATTTAGAGAGAGAAAGAGTAATTTTATTCATGATCCTCTAAAATAGGCAATTCACCATTATATAAAGTTCTCAACCGTTTACACACTTAATGACACTACAAAATAACAGAAATGCAAAATAAGAAAATACCAATACCAAATAATAAAAGCATAAAAGGATAAAGTTTGTTAGAAGAGCAAATTCCCAAATAGCCCTGATGACATCATACAGTATATTACTCATATTAGGGACTAGATCCAGTAGCCACATTCATATCATCGTTGAAGATAAGTTTCACAAATCAACCATAATTTTTTATTTTTGTGGAAGATAAATTACTTTATTTTGATAGTATCTTCATGAATTATGTTAAAATTCAGACATCATATTTCAAAATTGAGTCTAAATATTGTTATTTGCTTTAAAACGTTGTTTCAGATTGGTTTTTGCGCCAGTTATTTTTTTAATATTAAAACTATACATGATCCTACAATGACGATATGCATGTAAATAGTTTCCCATCCAAAGCAAATTTGTAAATTTGGAACGAAAAAGCAATATGTGGGGAAAAAAATCCAATTTACTACACCTCATTATAATTTTTCAATGTGGTACAAAGTTGTTTTATATTGTATTGTTACTTAGCTTTATAGCTTTGCATATTGATAAGTGCCAAAAATGGTCACATTTAGGCACTCATTTCTTCCTTATTTTGGTCCTTTTGTGTGTTTTCGATATCATTTCACTAACCTTTTGGTTAGATTTCCACTTTGTTTAGTTTTGCAAAGCTTTGTTGGTTTTTAGTGGTTTTTCTTTAGTTTTATCTCCTTTTCTATCTTTTTACACTCAATTAACAAGACTTGTTGGTATTTGTCAAGTTGCTTAGATGTTACATGTTGGTTTTTAAGCTTTCCAACTTGTTGTTTGCTTGTGGTTGCTTTGGTTATGCCTAGCACTTTAACGTTGCTCTACATCTTCTTCGAGCATATCTTTTTGTATCTTTGAATTTGCTAGTGAGACTTTTTCATTGGAATTATACTCCGAGGCTTTCAAACAGTATATTACAAGCTGCAATCCGATCACCGAGTAAGAAGTTATGGTCAGTCGAAATTGGTAGTGTCACCTAGTTTGTTGCGCGCGCGTCCCACTTTTGCGCGCGGACTGGCACGCGCCTGCAGGAGTGCCCAACTTCCAGAATGGTTTTTGGCGGCGACCGCGCCTCTTGGGTTTGCACGCACGTCTAGGTTGCACGCGCTCTGCCCGCGAGCTCTGTTCACGCCTGCACAGCTTCCCTTCCTTCCAGAACCATTTTAGGCCGGCGCGCATCATTGGCTCGCCGCGCGTCGGCCGGCGTCCCCTTATCACGCCTGCAACTTTTCCAGAACACTTTACGCGCGTTCGGCGCCTCCCTGCCTGACGCGCATTGCATGCGTTTCACTTTCGCGACGCGCGTCCACGTTTCCACACCTGGACGTTGACTTTTTCTTGTTGACTTGACTTGGAGGAAGCTTTGAAGCACATGTGTAAATTAGTAATGGCAACTTGTAAATAGATGACCTTGTATTTTTGGGCTTTGTTATATAGTTTTAGGAGAGGAGAAACTAAGTAACAATGAACTAGCATAGAATAGAGAGTAGAATTCAGATTTCTTTTCATCTTCTTCTTCCTTCAATCCACCATTAGAGAGTAGCTTCAAGTTCTTCATTTGCCCTAGTTTTCTCATTTCTTGCTCAAATCTTCAATTCTTACATGCTTTTGACCTAAATTTGGGTAATTCCATTTCTTTACTTAGATTTCAGTTTTATTGTTGTTGCTTTAGTTTTGTATATTTTTGTTTTTGCAATTTTTGTGGGTTTGTTGATACTTGTGCTTTTGAATTCTTTTGCTTCTAGATTGTTTCCCCTTGTGTTTGTGAAGGTTTGTAGGTTATAGTTTGCTTGTTTTGGAATAGTTTTGAGTAGTTTTCTGATGATACCCTTTTGTTGTTGTATTCCTTGCTTTTAATGGCTTCTTTGTCATGCTTTTCCTTTGTTTTTTTGCTATTTCAAGTTGTAATCATGTTGTGTGAGTAGTATAGTAGCTTAGGAGAGCTAGTTTTCCTTCTATAATCTTTACAATGCCAAGATGATATAATTTGTTCTCTCGATCACCATTTATACCTTGTTTGTGATTTCTCAAGCCTTATTGCTATTGGATTTGGCCACCCATTGGTTATGAGGTGAGAGGTGCTTGATTCAACCCTTTGCAAGGGATTGTGAGGTTTGACTTGGGCATTGGTTTGATTCTTGATTGCTCAATTCTAGTAATTATGAGCTTGAGGGGATTGGGTTTGAACTTGGATTGAGAGGGTTAATTACTTGGGAGATGATGTTAAGATATTTCCAAACTGATTGCAATCACCCTTTAGTTGGAGATGAACACACTCTTTGATGGATTTCCCTTAACTATAGAAGGTGACAGTAGTTTACTCCTAGGTGTTTAGGGTAATTGTTTTCCCAAGCTTTTTCAAGTTTGCGTTAGCTAGTCTAAATTCATTTTCCCCTTTCAAAGTATGTTTACTCCCAGCTAGTGTAGTTAGGATTAGAACTTTTTGTTACCTTCCTAGTGGATCGACCCCTTACTTACTCGTATACTTTGGGTATAGCTAGTAGTATCGGATTTATAATTGTATTTTGAGAGTGTCCGGTTAGGTTTAACTCAACGACCCTAGCCGGAGCCCTTCATATAATTTCGAGTTTCTGAAGCTTATCAAGTCGAGTTCATTGTCTCCTCAACTCAACTCGTTAGCATCTCAAGTGATCTTGACCGAGCTAATATGAAACTGGAGCTGAGCTCTACGAGTCGAGCTTTGATCGAGTCAATCTCAAGTAGCTTCACGACTATCACTCTGAGTGGAAAGAAGTTGAATTTAACCAACAAAACCAAAAAATGGTAATTTCATACGACTTCTCTATATTATCACTTAGGCTCCGTTTGTTTTGGAAGAAATGTTTCCGGAAAAATCATTTTCCTTTGTTGTTTGGCAAAATTAAAATTAAAAATAAATTTTGGTTGGACCATTTTCCTTCAGAATGAAACCCATTTATCGGTTTCAAAAATAAAGGAAAACAATTTTCTTTTATTTTCAAGTAAGGTTTTTTCAATCAACAAAGGAATTATTTTAAGAAAATAATTTTCCATACAAAAACAAGGAAACAATCCTAATTTCCAATTTTCCTCAAAAAACGGAAATATTTTCTATAGAAAATGTTTCCATAGAAAATATTTTCCATTGAAAATGTTCTTCCTCTAAACAAACGAAAACTTCTATAGATTTTGGCATCACAAACATACATCACATCACATCATTTAGTATTTAATACTTCCTCCCGTGACAAAGTATTTATTAAAAAATTGCGACTTTACACATATAACGAGATAAAATTAAAGATAATATCTCTGTATTGTGAAAATATAATATTAGATCATAAAAAGTACAAATCAGACGAATCTAATGAAATCTCACATGACTATATTTTTTTCTTATGTATAAGTCAAATTACGATCAAAGTGACACTTAAAAAATAGTGTCAAAGTACAATTATGGACAACTATAGAAAAAACGGTTTTAAATAACTTGTTGAAAACCAACTCATTACTACCGATATAATTATTAAGTATCTACTTTCTGATTTTTAAGTTACTCTTTTCTGTTTTTCAAGTTACAACTAGTTATACCTTGTGCGATGCACGGTTCATAAAGTTTGTTAAGATTAAGTTTGCTTTATAAAATCAAGTATTTCGTTATAATTATTAGACACTTGAATAAAATATTATACACCATTGATTAAATCACCCTGTACAATTCGTACCTTACCATAATGTTATACACCCCATACAACATGTTATAGTGTTTTTTTAAAAATCGAAATTAAAAAATTAATGAGTTGATAACAACAAATCATTTAAATACATTACTTCCATAAATATAATAAAATCAATTCTATACAAATAATAATGATCTTCTTGCTTCGTTTGATTAATGTTTGTAATATACTCGTAATAAGTAATGCAATGACCTACAATAAAGTTCTATACAAGTCTTACGTATATCAACTAATACAATATTAATGTTTTGAGGTTGCCAAAATAAAAAATAAGCTGATAAAAAGTTAAATCATTATAAATTTTTAAAACAATAACTAATAATCCCAAAAAAATCATGATATTTATTTTATCTAACTCAACCAAATATTAAACACCGTGCAAAAATAGTGTGGAACATCTAAAAAATGGAGGGAGTATAATCTACGGAGTGTAATATTTTGATAGACCTTAATTTTGCATATTATAGTACATTGGGATAATATTATCGATTTTGTATCACACATATAACCTAGATTTGGATCATCTGCAACTTTAAGTATAAYCGAGGCTTGTGTTATTAAGATTAAAAATGATTCATTTATTACATTATGATATTAATAATATTATAATGAAGATGACAAACAATTCTTTTTAAATTCTACTACCTATTTCTAGAAGAATGATATTAATAATATTATGAAATTTTTTCAAAAACTATTAAGTGATGAATCTCATGATTCATCATAAACAATAAAGAGTATGTTTATCATGGGGAGATATTTGTCATCTTCACAACTTCACTAAGCCAAAGTCACTTTCATCACCCAACGAATCACAATCAAGTTTAATTTCATCCATAAATATGTAATGATTCTATAATCCATGGCTAATTTTCATTATAAATTATCTCGTTATAATTATCAATATTCTATAAGATAGGCGAATCAAGGAATGACACTTGTTATCACTACGTTGATCCACTTGTCTTATAGTATAGAATATAGAATAGACATGATGGAAGAAAAACAATAAATATGGTTCAATTTACAATGAAAATTAAAAGCTGAATAAAGTATGGTGATATATAGGGAAAGAATATGAAATATAGAAAAATTAATATAGGATATAAAATTAAAACATACATAAGATATTTTATTATAATGAATAATACGAAGTATATTCAATAATATTACAACAATTTAATTACATGCACCAAATATATATATATATAGAGAGAGAGAGAGAGAGAGAGAGAGAGAGAGTCAGGATCCAATGAAAACTGATGTGGCACGTGAAGCCACGTGTCGCGTTTTTGCGTGGTCGTAGAAATCCAACATGGCACAGAACTACGTGACACGTGTCATGAGTTGAGTGGCAGATGATCTGTCTACAATCGATCGAAAACCGATTAAATACCGTAAAGGAAACAGGATCGAACACTAAGCAGAACAGGGTAACAACGATCCAGTAGAGATTGTGTGACAGTGTCACATGCATCCAGCCGCCAAGAGGTAGCGCAAAGAGCTTATAAGAATACCCTGAGAGGCCCATTTTCACACGACGTACAATATTGGAGAGCTACACAAGTCGATACTAAGCATATAGGAACTTATCTCTCATGAAGCCTCTTCTCTGACATGGTCGTTACGCATTGTATTATTTTCGCCTTCTTTGATCTTATCTTAGGTGGGGGCATTCGAGGGGGAGATAGATCGAAAGGATGATCTCTGCGGGTCCTTGGCGCGCTAAGGGGTGCGAGAGGGACTTGAGAGCGGCAAGCTAGACGTCAAGTTCCATATCAAGCATTGAAACTCTCTGGAAGTAGCGTAGACGGAAGGCCTTGCTAGCCATCTCTTAAACCGCTGGTAAGCACGGAGGGTAAATTTGTGAGCGTTGCAAGCGGAGAACTTGTCTACATTGGGACAAAAACTCACTATGTTATTACGTAAGTGAAAAACGATAAACACCAAAATAAAGTGGGTACATTTGACAGTTAAGGAGTACAACAAGGCCGTAGGAAGGGGACAGTGCAAGATCTGGTTCAGCGTACATTGATGGGAACGAGATGACCCGGTACCCCTAGAACTTCAATGTACGGGCAATGAAGTATACAAGTGATATTTACATTAAATTGAAATCGTTGGATCGCCATTGATCCCAAAGTCCTCGGGGCGGTCGAATGGTATAAATAGTTTAGTCTCACCTAAGATTTGTGTTCTCCCACTAGGATCCGTCCTATATATCTCTAGTATATTAATATATATATAGATATATAAGTATAATATATATGATATATATATATAATATAATGATAAAAAGATATATAATATAAAGCGTATAGTATACGAGGACAATTTAATTAATGCATTCATTGAAGCAAGTATAAATGAGCCTTTGATGCCAGTCAAGTCTTGAGCTATACACTTGTTCCGCATAATTGAAGAGACATATAGACGTAGAAATTATTGAAAACAATATGTCATTTCTATCGTATTGGCTTATTAACGTGCAAACTGCTATACACTAAGACAAATTAGACCAAAACATAATATTTAGTCAATGTGAAGACCCTGGTGATTGTTTGGACACTCTTCTTCTTTGTTTAGTTTGTGCTTTGTATTTGTAATGAGAGCTCTAGATGGGATCAGTCGAGCAATATGAGTATATTCTCCAAGGATTGTTGGGGGTTGTGCCAGATTAGGTGGTCGGAGGTGAGGAGAATGGGGTGTTTTACCCTACTCGGCCAACCCCTACCCGCTCCCCTCCCCCCACCCCCCCCCCGGCGTACCCCCCCACCCCTCGCCCCCCCGCCCCCCCACCCCCCGCCCCCAGCCCACCACTCAAACTGACTCCGGCGCCCGGTAACCCCCCCGCCCGCCCCCGGCAGTAAACCCCCGCCCCGGCCCCACCTGGTGACCCCACCCCCGCCCCCTACGCACCCCGTTTAACCCCGACCCCGACCCCCCCCCGGTTATATAACCCTTACCCCTGGTTACTCAAGAACCCCCCCCCACGCGCTGAACTTATTGCTAACTTAAGTGCGAATTAGAGCCTCTTTAATGCATCTTAGGATAAAAATAGAGGGAAAGAAATGGTTATTGAATGAATGGATGAGGAGAGGACCTAATTAACTCCCTACACAGCAAGTGAAGATATGATGATAAAGTAAGACTATTAATAATTAAACGATTCATGTTAGGGACACTTTCAGGCATGGTTATGATGGCACTCGATGGAAGTCTACTGTGAGTTACACTGTGCTCAAGGCTATGCGTGGTTAATCTAGGAGCATGAGCCTGTGCTCTTGGGATATCTGGGTCTGGATAGACTCAGTATTCCAGATGTAGGTTATGTTGGTTGTTGTTGTGGGGCAGATTGAGGACTCGGGATAGACTGTTAGGATGGGGCATTTCAATGGACATCTCTTGTCCCCTTTGTAAGTCTCATGATGAAACTAGTGATCATTGTATTCAGATGTATTAACTTGAACCTGTTTAGTCTCTTCTGCTGATAAACTGCACATCTCAGGGGATTTAGTTCTCTTCAGTTGTGTTGCCGCCAAAGAATGGGGAGTAAGTTTAGAGACAAGATTCACGTTGAGCTTGTTGTGCTGCTCTGATTTACAGTATGGACCAACGTAATCAAGCTATTTGGCAACATTCTTATTTGAGACCTGGGAAATTAGTAGAATGTCAGTACTCTGTGTATGGGAGATTCAGGGTGTTTAGGCTAAAAAGTCCTTAGAACGATAGACTTGGTTAAGCCAACATTTAGCTAGTTGTTGTTTGCTAGGAAGTTGCAAATGATAGGGCTTCCCTTGAAACCCTCCTAGAAGGTGGTCTTGGGTTGGACTTGATGCCTCTGCTTTCTAGTTTTTCTTGTTGTTCCCTTGTTGAATTGTTTGTTTTGGTCTTTGCATGTGTGCACTTTCTTTTATATTAATATACTTACATTTTCTCAAAAAATAATTAAATTAAATTAAATTAAGGGAAGTGAGTAAACAGATTAAATAAGATTATTGCAGACATATGAAATAAACTGTATATGAAAGTTTGATTGTAATCTTTAATATCTATCATGCTTTTACTTTAGCTATATATTTTTTTTTGAAATATAGTAAATATATGCTTATAATCTTGCGATATCTTTGCATGCAAAATATTTATGATCTTTTTCATTCGTACATTACATATACATAGAAATAAAATCTTGCCTGATATTTGTTAACTATTGCATTATTTAGAATTAAGATGCAATAATATCTTTCTATATAGTAAACTTAATATTTTATTTCTATTATTATAATTTATTTATTTATTATTACGATATTATATTATGTTATAAGACCAGCAAATCATGGAGTGACAAATATCATCTCCACGTTGATCAGCCTGTCTTATAATATAGAATATAGATAGATAGATTTTTTGTATTCATTCATATATTGTTTCTAAATAATTTTTACATTTTTAGGTAATTGTTTTATGTTTCTAAGTCACTTTTTCTATTGTTTAAGTTACTCTTATTTGACGAGGGTTTGAAAGTTACTCTTTTGTGTTTTTATGTTATTATTTTTTGCTTAGTTTTTGTTTTATTTCTAAATTATTAAGTCATTGCCTTTTGTTCTTTAGCTACTCTTTTGTTTTTTAAAATTATTTTTTTATTTTTTCAAACCTAATGACAAATATTGTAAGGTCGTTACATGCAATACTTTTTGCAATTTACTATTCTGGATTGCTAAACGAAGTCCACTTTTACTGGAATAAAAGTCCACATTTCATGTGAACTTCCGAATGCGCCCTTCCACTACTCCACCTCTCTAATTGTTAATCTGGCGCCTTGAATCTATTGTATGCCGTACTCCCACTTCGTATAACTTTGTACGGGGGTCTCGCTGCCCGGTCAGCGAGTCAGGGTCCAGGGGCGCAACGTGGCCCCCGATGGGGGTTCGGGGGCAACGCCCCCGACTTTACTGTACTCCCACATACCAACGCGAACCATCCGAAGCAATACAACAACAACCCAACGCCTGGCCTAGGCGTCGGGCCCTTGGCAGCCACGCCTGGGCCAGGCGCAACCACCATGGGCCCGAMGCCTAGGCCAGGCGTTGGGTTGTTGTTTAATAGGGATTTTTCCCCATATACCCCTGACTTTAAGCCTAATAACTCATATACCCCCGTGTTTTTAGAAACGCCTCATATACCCCTGACATCAGATATAATAGCCCAAATACCCTTAATGAGCCAAAAAACCGCTAAGTTTTTAACACCGTTAGTCTTTAGGCCAATTAACCCCCTAATTCACTGATTAAACACATTAATTCACTGATTAAAATAGTTTTTCAATTAAACCCCTAATTCGATTTTTCCCAGACATATCAAAATTCCCAATGGATTCAAACATAAAATTCCTTTAAAATAGCAGAATACAAACAAAGAGTTTCGATTCAATGTCAACCAATAATCTACGATCTACAACAAATTTACAACTACTATACACAATTATTCAGCAATAAATTATAATTGATGTACATTATTATATACAAATCTGAAGAAATAATAAACACTACCAGTTAATCACGAATCTTCATCAGCAAACGTTCCAGTTCAATCAGGAAACGAAGAAGAAGACTCGTCATCACCACCGTTCCAGTTGAATCCCCCGCCGCCGCCTCCATCTCCACCGAAGTTCCAGCCGCTTCCACCGCCAAACCCGCTGTAGTCGCCGCGGAATTGCCCACCGCTGTCGTCAATTGCTCGACCCTCACTTGCCAATTGCTCGACCCTCACTTGTTGCTGTATACTCGCCAATTGCTCGACCCTCACTTGCCAATTGCTCGACCCTCACTTGTTGCTGTATACTCGCCAATTGCTCGACCCTCACTTGCCAATTGCTCAACACTAACTCACGAATTGCTTGGCCCTGACTCGAAAATTCGAGTCAAAATTCAGCAGCAGCAAGCAACCCATATGCTTTCATTTGTTCATTTTTGAAGTGGGTTTTGATTTTCTGCTTCCGTTTGCTTAATTTTGAAGTGGGTTTTTGCGTTAATGCTTGAATTTGTTAATATGCTGCTAATGTTTACTTTCTGTATTATAATTATATGTTTATTGTAAAATGYCATTGATTTAGATTGTACTTACGACCTAAAATGATGTACATCACTGTTATTTTCATGCTTTGAAGCTAAATTGGTATTTTGTCAATTTATTTTATCTCTCAAGTGGGTAGTAATTTGTTGAAATAGTAGTATAAATTAGCTTAGAAGTTTATAATGTTTGTAGTTTGAATGAGATTTGTGTTGCTTCTGCTTTAGTATGAAGTATTTGCACACACTAAATGGAGATGGAGGCATGATGGAGTCTGTTCCTCAAATGTTGAAGATGGAGGCATGATAATAATGAATGAATGAGTGTTTAAGGGTTATTATTGAGTGAAAACTAACGATGTTAGGTTTTCCATCCTCATTAAGGGTATTTGGGCTATTTTCTCTGATGTCAGGGGTATATGAGGCGTTTCTAAAAACACRGGGATATATGAGTTATTAGGCTTAAAGTCAGGGGTATATAGGGAAAAATCCCTGTTTAATATTTTYTTTGGACTTTAATTTGACGCCTAGGCTAGGCGCCAGGACCATGGCCGCGTCGCCATGGTCAAGCGTCCATGGCCTTAAAAAAATGCGAATTTCTGCTTTAATTTGTTGTTGGCCTAGTGGTTGAGGTGAGGTGGTTGTAGGCGTGGGGTGGGTGGTCGCAGGTGTGACGAGGGGTCAAGACGATGGTTGTAAGGGGCTTGGTGATGGTGGGTATATGTTGGGGGTAAGGGTAATATAGGAAGTTTACACGAAAGGTGGACTTTAATTCTAGTAAAAATGGACTTCGAATAGTAATCCCCTTATTTTGTCAGAACAATTCTTATGCTTTCCTTATGCTTTCCTTCCTCCTCTGTCCCTCTCTCTCCATCCCACACGCTCATCCTCGTTCCTTTACATGGCCACGTCTTGTAAGGTAAGTCAATTTCCTCTAATTCCCATTTCTCTTTTTCATACTTTTTCAATTTTCCATTGATTTACACCTAACTTTCTTCCGAATCTCATCATTTTTGTTTTGTTTTTAATACAGTATAAAATTTTCATCAAATAGCTTGCCCAACTTAATCAAAAACCCTAACTTCAATTTGTTTAAATCTGAATTTAGGTCAATTTCATCGGCACATGATAATAACCATTAGATCTATATTTCGATCGTAGCTGTGCGATTCCCGTGGTTTTAATTGGTACTGCTGAATTGAATTTCAATTCGTTTTTCTGGTTTTTGGGGGTCCAAGATTTTGAGTTCTAGGGCTTTTGAAATTGAATTGGGGATTTGATATTTGGTTTCTTGAAGTCATGGATGGCAACAAAGATGAGGCATTCAAGTGTATTGGCATCGCGAAGGAAGCGATTGCATCTGGTAATAAACAGCGTGCTCTTAAGTTCATTAGAATTGCGCAACGTCTTAATCATACTTTGTCTGTTGATGATCTGATCGAGGCGTGTGAGAAGATCGATTCAGCTGCGCCTAGCCCTTCGGAAAATGGGTACCATGTTAATCGGACCGAAAGTGGGGTTTCGGCAGCTGCTAAGACTGAGGAGGTTTCCAACGGGGAGAGGAATTATACTGAAGAACATGTCAAATTGATCAAGCAGGTTAACCGAAACAAGGATTATTACGCGGTGCTTGGGGTTGAAAAGACGTGTTCAGTTGAGGAGATTAGGAAGGCTTATAGGAAGTTGTCTTTGAAGGTTCACCCCGATAAGAATAAAGCGCCGGGGGCAGAGGAGGCATTTAAGAAGGTTTGCAAGGCGTTTAAGTGTTTGAGTGAAGAGGATTCAAGGAGGCAATATGATCAAACTGGATTGGTTGATGACTTTGAGTATAACCAACAGCATAATGTTCGGAGGCGCAGGCGTAGGACTAATAATGACTTTTTCGATGATGAGTTTGATCCTGATGAGATCTTTAGAGCTTTCTTTGGTCAGTCAAACGTGTTCCACACATCTCATGTGTACAGGACTAGGGGAATGGGCACTCAGCAAAGGGCGGATGGTAATGGTGGAGGGCCTAATCTCATGGTGTTCCTACAATTGGTACCGTTCTTGTTGATCTTGCTGCTTGCATATTTGCCCTTCTCAGAGCCCGAGTACTCTCTGCAAAGAAACTATTCTTACCAATTTCCTCGAGTGACTGAGAAATTTGGGGTTGAGTATTTTGTCAAGTCATCAGACTTTGATCGCAGTTATCCTATTGGGAGTGCTGCTCGAGAAAATCTTGAGGAACATGTTATACAGGACTATAAAAACTTGCTTGGGCGCTATTGCCACATTGAACTCCAACGCCGTCAGTGGAGTCGTAATCTGCCTACTCCACATTGCGATAAGCTCCAGAGTTTCTGACTGGCGTAAGGTTAGAATGAAGTTTAATATCTCCTTTTTTGTTCTTCCTTCGGAGATGAAAATTTTGTTATGAACTTTTGTTTTAGCTTCTTTGACAGTGCAATTTATCTAAATTATGATGAATTGCTAATGCGCGATATCCACCTGTGGGAGCAAATGTCTCTATCTCTTAGCCAACTGAAAGGACTAATGTTCTGTTTGCTATTAGATATCATCATGTAATGGCTGCTTATTGTATGATATTTTTTTTGGGATTTGAACATGAATGCGAAGCTCAAAATAATTTAATGTGCCACCCATTTATAGCTGATACTTGAATCATTGTGAGAGAGGAAAAGTACTAAATACAACCCTTTTTGACCGACTTTATGTATCACACTTGTCATAGTTATTTCTGAAGCTTTTAATTTGACACCTGTACTCTTGTCGATTTTATGCTGTTGGGAATTGACCTGTGTTTATAGTATCTTTCTGAATAGTACTCCCTCCGTTTTTTTTAGTTGTTCCAGTTTCTATTTTGGGATGTTTTTAAATAGTTGTTCCAAACCAATCTAAAAATAACTTTTTCACATTTTACCTGCTTTATTTACTCTAACATTAATGACTTACCCCTTTCTAAAGTCAACTTTCATTACTTTACCCAATCTTTTCACCCAAAATTGTTATTTCCCATAAAATTTCATTCACACATTTATTCTTTTACCTAACTTATTCAACTTTTTACCCAACTTACTCAACTATTTTATTCAACTCAATCAACTCTTAAAAACCGTTCCATAATGGTATGGAACATCTAAAAAAAAAAGGAGGGAGTATTTGTTTATCTGTTGTTAAGTAATCGATATCTTTGATTAAAGCGATTTGGCTCGTTGTTGAAGTTAAACGCTTTTCTTCTGTAGTTGGCTGTAATGAGAAATAGGCTTCGTACTTAGATGCAGGTTGCTGTAAGTGTAAGCATACAATGAACTATTTTTACTCCCTCTAAATTTGTTTGATTGGAATCACTTACATAAATCAGGAAGTTAAGCGGTTAAGCCTGTGTTCTAGTTTGCTGTCTCAGTAGTTTTTCAATTTGGGTTGTCTCTGAGACTATCACTGCCCTCGTGACTATTTTTTTTTGGGAGTGGAAACACACGCAGGAATGCCTATTCTGTTATCTTTGCTTTGTCCCTCGTCAAAGGTATGTCTAGATTTAGTGAAATAATTGAAGGGTAACAAAAGTTAATCTAAAGGAAATTTAAAGTTAACTAAGGCGGTGGCAAAGAATTAATGGGGTGGTTTTGTGATAAGAAGGGAAAGATGGAAGAACGATTATCCTCCAAATGAGCGTAATAATTACGTAGGGTTTGTAGTGGGTATTATTAACGCATTTCTTTTTACTTTCATCTTACCAATCGTAGCTTATCCTATACACCACCTCTGAGGCTCTGAATACCTTAGAGCTCTTTTGGTCTAGTCTGTAAGGTTATTGCTATATGAATTCTGAAGTTTTGTTAATGTTCTGTTTTTTTTTTTTTTTTTGGAGCAGAAGCACACGCAATGTTCTTTTGGCCTATTCTGTTATATTTGCTTTGTCCCTCTTTAAAGGTATGTTTAGATTGAGGCCTTGAGGGTAATAATTAAAGGGTAACAGAAGTGAAACTAATTGAAATTTAAAGTTAACTAAGGTGGTGGCAAAGAAATAATGGGGTGGTTTTTGTGATAAGAAGGGAAAGATGGAAGAACTACTACCCTCCAAATGAGCGTAATAATTACCTAGGGTTGGTAGTGGGTAATTATTAATTCATTTCTTTTCACTTTATGTTGAATTGCTTTATGTTTTGTAGATAGTAGCTGTTGATGGGACGCATGTAATTGCAGCTTTGTGTCTCTGAGATTTAGCTTCCTTGGATAGAAAAAAAAAAAAAAAGACACATTGATACTTGTTGGGAGGATGCATTCTCAGTTCATTCACTTATCAGGACTATGAATCGAGAGAGAGAATTAGGAGTAGGCAAGGGAAGTGTAAATTAAGTTGTAAAGAGTTGCTTCATGAGTTCATGACTGATTTCGGTTATCGGAATTCGGACAAAAATTCAATTTTTGAGATCTAGCTTTGTGTGTCTGAGGTTTAGCTTCCTTGGATAGAAAAAAGCAAAGACACATTGATACTTGTAGGGAGGATGCAATATCAGTTCAATCACTTATCAGGAGTATGAATCGAGAGAGAGAATTACGAGTAGGCAGGGAAAGTGTTCATGACTGATTTCTGTATACTGAGTATTGAGGTTTAAAGATGTGATTTTTTTTGTAAAAAAAACAAATCAATTAAAGTTGAGTTTCAAGATCTGAGTTTTACAAAATTATAGCTGGTTTTTATTAATGCCCACCTTTATAAATTGGTGATATATCAAACATATGCCAAATCTATTGAAGAAGAAGAGGGTAAATGAGGATGACTAGGCCAGTGGCTCTTAATGATTCTGGCCTGGTTTAACTGTTGCAGCATTGGAAAGGAGGAGTTTGCTAGTGAGAAAAGGCATATTGTTGTTGAGATTGTTGTGCAATTTTGGCGTTCAGCTTCTAGATTTTCCAAATGTTTACACTGTAAGTTATCAAGCCGTTTCCTTTTTCTCTTGCCAATATCTTTTCTTTTTTTTTTTTCTTTTTTTCTGTTGATGCCTTAGCAGGGAGCAGCAGTAGCTAAGCCTTAATGAAAACCCTCCAATTCCATTTAAGGTTCCTGCTTTCCATTTATGGATGCCCCAAATATTGTTCCAATTCCTTATTTGTCATGGCTTTAAATATAAACTTAATATGTTTTATCATGGATAAGCCATAAAGTGACTTCCACTATTGTAGAATTTAGCAAACTCACTGTTTTGGGTAAATCGTAAAGTGACTTCCACTATTGAATTATCTAATGTGCGACTTCGTTGCTTGGACAATTTATTTCACTTCAAGTACCCGAGTTGGATAACATGGTGGGACATTAGGCAGTTCATTTTGGGTCAAAATCGTGAATTATTTTTACAAAACAACGCGGTCAAACACTTGGATATGTACCTTTGTTGGACATGGGTAACCGATTTAACATAGCTAAATGGTACCTAGATTGACATTATTATCCTCTTCCATGGTGGTGTTTCAACTGTCTTGGTTTGTATCAACAGTATTATAATTTATTAATCAATCAATCGGAGCTTTAATTCCATAAGTGGGGTCGGCTAACATGAATCAAAAGTGATTATTTCGGGAAGTTATTCACAAATATTTTTCTCCAAAACTCTCTCCCCCTACGATTGAGGACTTCATTCTCATGTAAATTCATCTGCTTCATATCCTTTCTAACTCTTTCCCACCAAGTCATTTTTGGTCAACCTTCACCTCGTTTAAAATCTCCTTGATCCCTCTCTTCCACTCTTCGAACTAGTGCCAATGTGTGTCCGTCTTTCATGTCCAAACCAACACAAGCGGTTTTCCATTAACTTGCTTGCAATATCCGCAACACCTACGGATAACTATAATTTATAAATAAGGAAAAGAATTTTGTATCTTACTATATGGATGTGCTAGTGAGGATAGAGGAAGAGGTTCATGCATGTACAGCTAGAAGCATATTGATCTTCTTTGACCAAGCTCAATCTTGTAAGAGAAGTGTTGCTGGTTTGTGAACATTATTCTCTTCAAAAAAACAAACGAACGATAGGTAACAYAATGCATTCAATTTGACGGCTTAAAATAAGTTAGGGTCATAAATTTAGCATGTACAAACCTCTCCAAAACGCTGCAATATGTGTAATTTGGTGGTTTAAGGTTTACTCTTATACCCCTTGCAGTAAGCCCATTGCTATGGATGTTAGTCTTAGCTTTTGGTAGCATGTGCAATGCTATTCATGGTCTGCATTGATTAAAGTTGGCTAGAGCTGTCAAAGTGGCATATTGAGGTCGAGCTACTTTGAATCATGTTACTATAGTTTGTGTGCTTGCACTAATTCAATATGGATTGCTTGTTATATGTCTTGTATGCGTTGCTATGAGATTAAAGGCTGATCCTTCTGCTTGGAGAGTTAGTTTTTTCGGGGTTGCACAAATCCTTATTAACCCTTTGTCTCTCAGCAACTTCAAAGAACTGAAGTCATGAGAATACATTGATAGAGCCATGCCGCGTAATCATGTAAAACTATTTTCATAGTAAAGCACCTTAGCTAGTAGAACGATCTTGTCACACTTGCTTTATAGAAGAAAGTTGACTCAACTATGGACTTGGAGCTAGCATTTTAGATCAGTTCGATGTATCAGGCACTTGATTTATTTTTATTTTGGTGCAAATGAGGCACAAGGGTTGTACATATACCAAATGTTGGTGGGGAATTTGATTTTGTGACCTATTGTACATAGCCAACATAGGCCTCCAATCCTAACCACTAAGCTAAGACCTTTGGTATTAGGCACAAAAAAATTTATTGTCAATGTTTTTGTTGAAGATTTACACCTCCCACTATCCAGATCACCTATGTTGTCGAGGTTACTAGGTTTGCTCCTCAATGTGGTAGAATTTAGGATGTTTCTATAAGATCTTTATCTGCTTGAAAATTCTCGAAGACATGGTAGCAGGCATTCACCTATCAGTTGAAGTATCAATGTAGATGTGTATGTTCGTATCTTTAACTTGTCGTGTAATGAATTTCTGTATGTTTTGTAGGCCAACCTTGGAGAGACGTGGTAAAGTAGTATGATCAGCATCACATGATCTGAGGGCTGGAATTAGTATTTTGGCTTGCATACTGCAAAAATGGGCTTTGTCAACTGAGGTGGCACTGATGATTGTATATCTAATTCACACTTTAGTGCCCTGCTTTCCTGTCTGATGGTGCGTGCTGATGGGAGGGCAAGGATTGTTTTTGGCGCCCAGTTTGTGCTAGTGAACTTTATTTTTTTTACTCAGTCGTTTCTTTTAAACCCCAATTCCATGGGATGTCACCTATATGGCTATATCTTGTAATTGCTATGCTTTGGTATTTATATGCAGCATCAGGTTAATAGTATATTAGTATACTGTAACTCATGGCTTATACAGAAGATCATTATTCAGTATAGGTGGAATCATCACAGTAATAAATCAAGCAATGCATTATTGCATTTTGCATGTATTCCAGAAATTCAAGTTACTGTTGCCTTGAAATCGGGTAGGACTGCATGCTCACGTTTGGAGATGTGGCAATATGGCATGGAGAATTTGGTAGTTTTGCAACTGGGTTAGAGTATTTTGCAGCTGGTGTGCACCGACATTTTGTCGGAACTTTTGAAATAATTTGGGAAATTCCTACTGGTATATCAAATAGTGGAATTCCCAAAATATMCTTCATCCGTTTCTTAAAAAATGCATCACTTTCTATTTTGGGATATTTCATCATAAATGCCTTACTTTCATTTCTTTCCTTTTTTTTGGAATGGRGATCACAATTAAAATATTAATTTTTCTCTCTTTTATGTGGGGATCACAAATAAAATACTATTTTTTTCTACACTCACTTTATTAAAATATTYATTAATATACCTATTTAATTCTTTTTTCTTATTTTTTGTGCCCGATCCTCACACCTCATCACTCTACTAAATTTTGCCTCAAAAATCGTAATTTTCAAAGTGAGGCACTTACTTAGAAACGAAGGAAGTATCTAAATTACCCTTAAGCTCTCAAAGGTTAAAAAGAAGAAAAAAATTACCCCTTTGCTCCCTCCCCCTCTTGACTGTAGCAGAACCACGTCCACAAAAACAGCAGCAACCGCAATTTGGAGCACTGCCACTCCGCCTAGTTTTTCAAATAGTAAGTATGTAGTGCACAATTTCAAGCATAAAATCGATCCTTTGATGTTTGAATTCCATAATTTAAACATTATTCATAAATTGAAATATTGAATTGTCATTTAAACAACCAGCAAAACAAACTTGGGGCAAAAGTTAAGATTTCCAATAGACTTTCGAATTCAACACAATTGCTTTTCTAATGAGCATATCAAATTATAACTCAAAATTAAAGAATCGTGAAWTTCAAATCAATTTCTAATTTTATATACAGAAATTCATGAATTTTGAAGTTTGGCTGAATGGTTTTGGCCTTTTGGATTGGTTGGGTTTTTATACTTTTTTCTCTTTTCTTGAACATAATTTGGATGGAAAATACCTTGCTTTAGTCACAGTTGAAAGTTTGAGGATAATTCAAGTATATGTTTGGAAATGATACCGTTGCTTACCTCAGACACCCACAATCTGACCTCAGCTGAGATGGAGATTGTGCTAGACCAATCTGAGAATTAGCTCTCAACGAGCAATTCTGAGAGGATGGCCTGACTTGCAGCAAAAGAAATTGGGAAACAGAGAAATATAGAGAGAGAAAGAAGAAGAAGAAGAGTGAAAAGGGAATATTTGATAAATCATGTCATCACACATACAACCTGGATGTATATAAAGGGAAGCAATAACAGAATATAGCCTAAAATAGAAATATAGCCTAAGCATGACATCACTATATAACAGAATATATTCCCTCTTCAGTAACTGTCTCTGCAGCAGCAGCAAACAATTCAGTGGGCCCCTGCACATGATCCGAGGCAACAACTTCTGACGTCCCATCCATGCACTTGTGTACACACATACACATTAGTACCACCTCATCATACAGAATCATATCAATACCCCCCWGTTGAGCGGATCCTTGACCCCAAGGATCAAATGAAGGAAATTGTTCTGCAACCCAARAAGCATCAACCCAAGTGRCATCCTCTGGAGAGCCATYTGACCAGTGAATGAGCCATTTTGTCACAGCATGATTATGCCGTTTCACCATTTTCCTGTCAAGCACAGACRAAGGAAACTTAGGGGGTATGCCATCAGTAACAGAGTCAGGCAAAAGAGTGACTTCAGGAGGTGAGGGAGGGGGTCCATGGTGCTTTTTCAGTTGTGAAACATGAAATGTGGGGTGTATCTTGGACCCTGCGGGCAGCTTTAAAGTGTATGCCACCCTGCTAACTCTCCGAAGAACTTCATATGGCCCATAGTATTTAGCACTGAGCTTGTGGTTAGCTCTATGAGCAAGAGATTGCTGCCTATAAGGTTGGAGCTTAAGGTACACCCACTCCCCTACATTGAAGGCTCGATCAGACCTATGTTTGTCCGCTTGTTGTTTCATCYGATTTTGTGCCCTTGCCAAATGATCTTTCAGAAGAGCAATAGTAGCCTCCCTTTCAAAAGCTCCTGTCAACAGCATCCACAGAGCTCACTCCATTCAAGTAAGGTCTATGTAGTGGAGGAGGTTGGCCATAAACCACCTCAAAAGGTGTCTTTTGAGCAGCTGTATGAAAGTTCGTGTTATACCAATATTCTGCCAAAGGCAACCAATGCGCCCAATCYTGAGGTTTGTCCGTGCACATACACCGAAGATATGTCTCCAAGCACCTATTGAGGACCTCCGTTTGGCCATCGGTTTGGGGGTGATAAGAAGTGGACATTGATTGTTGAATACCCTGCAATTTTAAAAAGTCCACCCAAAAGTGACTCAAGAAAATTTTGTCTCTATCTGACACAATAGACTTAGGGAAGCCATGCAATTTGTATACATTATCCATGTAAGCTTGAGCAACCTTCAAAGCAGTTTAGGGGTGAGAAAGAGATATGAAGTCAGCTGCCTTACTCAATCTGTCCACAACTACCATGATGACATCTTTGCCTGCAGATTTAGGCAATCCTTCAATAGAGTCCATCGAAAGGTCCTCCCATACCCCATCAGGTATTGGTAAAGGTTGAAGAAGACCCGGATAAGCTTGGTTGTCATATTTGCAAGTCTGACAAGTGATGCAATTTTTCACATGTGCATGTATATCTTTCTTGAGTCCAGACCAGTAGAAGAGAGTGCRGATTCTTTTGTATGTAGCTTCAATACCTGAATGGCCTCCCATAGGAGAATCATGGAACCAAGTGAGAATTTGAGCCCTCAACTCAGAACTGAATCCGATAACTAATTTKCCCTTCCTCGTGAGCAACTGACCATCCCATTTATAGTGAGGATGAGAAAGAGGAWCAGCTTGCAAATCTTTGATTACTTGTTGGATGTTGACATCATTTTCCCAACTAGCTTGAATGTCCTGTAAGAGAGTAGGATTGATGCTAGAAACAGCCATAGTCATCARTTGGCTCCCTGGAATTCTAGAGAGAGCATCAGCCACTTTGTTTTCAGCTCCTCTTTTATACTCAACTGCATAATCAAACCCGGCAAGCTTAGTAAGCCATTTCTGCTGAAAGGGGTGGACATTTTGTGATCCAATAAGAATTTCAAACTCTCTTGATCTGTTTTGATAAGAAAAGGTTTGTGTATCAAGTAATGTTGCCATTTCCTCACAGCAAACACAACAACAAGGAGTTCCCTCTCATATGCAGATAAGGCAGCATTCTTCACACTCAAGGCCTTGCTAATATAAGCGATGGGRTGTCCATCTTGCATCAACACAGCTCCCATCCCTACTCCTGAAGCATCYGTTTCAATAACAAAGCCCTTGGTGAAGTCAGGCAATGCTAGAACCGGAGGTGCAGTCATGACAGCCTTGAGTTCATCAAATGCAGTTTGAGCATYARTAGACCATAGGAAGGCGTTCTTCTTCAAAAGGTCAGTGAGGGGTCTGCAAATTTTCCCATAGTGCTGAATAAACCTTCTATAGTACCCGGTTAGACCCAAAAATCCCYTCAATTCTTTGARTGTCTTAGGGATGGGCCATTRGAGCACAGCTTGTATCTTCTCTGGCTCGGTTTGCACTCCTTGTTGAGATATAATGTGGCCCAGATAACTGATCTCAGTAGCCCCAAATGTGCATTTCTTCATGTTAGCATGTAGGGAATTTTGGGACATC
>SNQN01005085.1:16304-46956 GCA_008642245.1 Bassia scoparia | reverse complement strand
CTTTCAGATGTTTGCCAAAAAATGGTCACAGCTTTCTTATCCTCTAGCAATGCTACTTATTAGTCATAGCAGGAATGGAATTTAGGTTCATTAATTATGCTTCAGGGTTATTCTCTTTGCTATTCTTCTATGTACTATGCCAACCATCTCAATTATACTTTTTTCTAATGGTTACATCTACTCACTTTTGCACCATATGCTTTTGCTCGAGCCATACTTTCGCTAAGTTCCCATCGGGATGTCAAGCCTTTTGAAAAGAAATGAAAATCTTTTGAGAAGAGTAGGTTTTTCCGGACCTTTGTATGCTTACACCATTTGACAATCGCTTATGACCCTATGGTTTGTATTCTTAAAGGCATATTCGTCACACATTCTCTTCGTTGAAGTCAATCTTGCATTATGAATTCGTGTTACTCTCGCATTTTTCATTCACATATGACGCCTAGTGCAGGTACCAACCTTTCATTTTGTACACAGTTTATTCTCCCGGTTGTCATACAGGTACGGGCTTCCGTACCATTAGGTCGCGCCCATTTTAGGAAACAACTTCAGACTGCACATCTCAATCCATGAGCATCCCCACTTTGGGCCTTCCGCCCAGAATTACTCATTCGTTTGCTCCTGATCTGTACTCGGGCAATCGTAGTTTTCCTCAGGTTGCTTCGCTTTCTCTCATCATTAACTATGGTCATTTTTGTCATCCAACCTCTACATGTGTGTTATTTCCGCGTTTGCTTCGTTTTGCTTCTCTTTTAAGATTAGTCGCTAGACAGTCTTTTCCATCCTGACTAGATTGCTAGCTGTGACGTATTTACAATTGGGCCGTGTCACGTCTTTTGATTACATAACACAAGCCTCCTTTACGGATTGTTTTTTGATCTTTTTGTACCAGACTGTTACAATTCAACACTTTTGGTATGCAATAATTCTCAATACACTCCCAGAAATGTTGTTTATTTGTTTGAATCACATCGCCCCTCCCTTAATGTCTATTTTCCCTTACCTCATCAACAGTCTCATCAGGAAATTTCATGCTGTTTTCTGATACAATCTCATTGCTTGTACATAATGAAGGCTTTTATCCTGTCGCATTGATATCAAAGGTACGTGTTCCATGGTTCTAGTACTATATTCTGGGGTCTTATCCCTCCGAATCTTTTTAAGCCAAGGCATTGACTCATGTCCCGGTAGTTGATCATCACCTTCATTTTTCATTCACTCCCATGCCTGCCTTGCTCTACACTCTTTTGTATTTCTTGTGCTTCTAAGTACCGTCCCTCATGCATCATTCATGATTCAAGGCCATGTTCTCTCGCATCTTTATTTTTTGTTGGACTCATTTTAACTTGCTAGATAACCCCTTCCTAGTGTAGTGGGTTGCTGCGTTGTTATTTTCTGCTTTTTCCTTAGTTGTTGAGAATACGTTCTCTTAGTTTTTGTTTTTGGTTGCTGGGTTCCTTTCATTTTCTTCATTTGGGCTGTTGTTATTGTTGAGTTTGAACTTATGTGAGGCGCAGTTCGTCGGAAGTATGCAGATAGGTCTAAGTTCGGTTGACTGTCTAGCGTTGTGGTTGAGTTTTTCGATGGGCCATGGTTTTGATGTTTGTGTCTTTCCTTATTTGATTTCTTGTTGGTGTTGGCAACTAGGTTTCTCTTTGTTTCTGGCGACTTTTTGAAGAGGGATCTTTATTTGGCATAGCTTTTTGTCACTATGGTTGGCTTTCTCTCTAAGCAGGAGTATTATGTTTCTCGTGGCATCCTTTCTGATAGGCATCTCGCTTCTATCTCCTAATTGGTTTCAACCTATTATTATACTCCAGATTTCTGCTCTTTCAATGCATCGAGGCACCACATCATAATTCGGGTTGAGGGCCATGTGAGCTTATGTATCATTTTGGGGCAAAGGAGTGGTTTAAAACAGGATAGTTGCTGAACATTAGGGACAGACTTCTGTACTGCTGAACTTTACGGAGGACTCTTGCAATAATAACTTCTTCAGAAGTGAAATTCATCATAGAACTCTTCACTAGATTAGACATTGACCTCTTTAACCGCCCGATGTCTCACTTCTATTTTTCTTCCATCGATACCACTAAATGTAAATCACTTATTTCTTGTTATTCTGGTAAGCTATCTTTCTAGCGACATATTAAATTGTAATTCTTATCAACTTTATTTATATAACTGATTTCCACCATAACAGTAACAGAATGCTTAGAAGATAATTCAGGATTGTTGTTCAAACTTCGACAAATCAAACTTTTTTTAGCTTACATTCTCTTCCACTAAATCCATTGATACTCAAATCGTAATACATGTATTGTCATTCTTCATATCATCAGATGTTTTGTTTTGATTTCATTCAACGGGTTGAATATTTCAATCAGTGGTACTTCCATTCCATTTCATTTCTCGGCTCTTTGCCCTCCTTTACACCGCGTTGGACATCAGGCAACAAATAAAAATTACAAACTAATCACATAGATTGAAAACATTTGGACCAAAAACACGTGAAAACAAAATACATACCTAACAACTGAGGATTTCAAACTAACATGAATCTGGAGGGATATTTCCTTTGTCACTTGATTTGACAGCTGCAAGTTAACTGGCATATTGTCGATAGCGCTAGTACTAATACAATTCTTAATTCTACCATGTTACATTTATTATATAAATACATCACTATTAGTTACGAAAATATAGCAAAACTAACGAATAATTTCTGAATGAAGTTACATCATGACTTGTTCGGGTTGCAGATACGTTAGTTGTCGCTTACACGACTTCGGTTAATTGGGGCATGGCTACGATCAGCGGCTCGTTGTTTTCTGTGGAAGAATGGCAGTAGGAATGCAGGACTCTTTGAATTATCCTATCCTCTTATCGTCACATCATCTATTCACCGAAAAACAAAATAGCAATGCTTAAACATTGCACGGGCAGTTCATCGAACTTGACAGTGCGAACACAAGTAGAACACGTTATGTAGATAGTACCACCCAGCCACAAAGTGAAATCTGGAACTTTCCAAAATCTTACTGTTAACAAACTCTCAAATCCGATTGATTGTATTACGCTTCGACAGGGCGGAAAAGCTGGGCGTATTTAAGGATTTCCGGAACAGATGCGAAACTTTTGATGATGATAGACGAGATATAGCTAGATACGTCTTTTGGAACTTGTGTTTTGGACTCTAGGTATTATTTAAAAAATTCTCCCTCTAATGGCTGCTTCAACATGTACAACCATGGGGTAGTATTACTTGGTTTGGGTTAGTTATTTCTATTTAGTTAAGTCTCACGGTTTTAAGAATTAGTCTACAACTCGTTATATTAACTGTGTATCAAGCTGATTTATAGTTATCTGCGTCTCATGGTCGACGGTGGTGTAATTTAGACTTTGAGCAAACTCATAGCTCCGGCTTGCCGTTTGTCATTTTCGCATGTATATCTATAAATCTTAAGGGTTTGTCTGCGTTTCTTTGCGTTTGTTATAAAGACAGATAATACGGGAGTTGCTTCGGTGCTCACTTCTTTTTGATGTAGATCTTCCCTTTTCTCGGCAAACAGGGGTGATTTTATGGTAGAATGTTAGTTTCAATTAAATGTTTATGAGTTTTAATTGTATCACTTTCTCCGTTTCAGTTTGTTTTTTTACGGTTTCCTTTTTGTTGGTTGTTGTCTTCTTTTCTTATTCTTACATTTGTTTTTTCATACTTTACTTGGTTTTTTACGGCCATTAATGTTATTTTACCCTAATAATTGGAATTCCTTCTTAGCCCCGTCTTTATTGTTATTTACTTTATGATTCTTCAGTTTCACTTCCGAGTTTTTATCTCGGTGCTCTTTCTCATTTTTAAATGTTAAGGAAGAGGTCTTTGGACGTTTAATTCTTTATTGCCCCTTCATCAGGACATAATTAAAGCAATATATATTTTTTCTTGTTAAGTAATTCTTGGACATAATCCGGTTAATTCATCTATTGACTCACCCCAATTCTCTTCGTAATTGACAACTGGCAACCTTATTACATAACGTAAAAAACAAACGACCCAAGGAGTAAAATTTTCTTGAATTGCTTAATTATTTCTTGTGATATCCTTGTGACATGATTAATATCTCAGTAGACTTATATTATCCGGCATTCGTTTGTTGTTTATTCAATTTGGAGTAGTTGTTTTCATTTTTTGATTCTCTACGGGGCTTTGTTGTATCTAATTAAGTCACATAATAATGAGATTTTGTTTCCGTTATCTTTTTTTATTCTTGGATAGTTAGTTACAACACATCTTGGTTAGTTTTAGGGGCACTTTTCGAATTCAAAAAAATTTGCATATTCATGTAAGCGGTGTACGCTCGAATTGTTTTTGAAAGAGGAGGATCACATGTTTCCTCGCCTCTTATGTTTACATAGAAACTTCTCTTGCACCCTCTTGACCTATAATCGATGCCTCCGCTCTATTGCATTACTTCTTCACCGAACAAAACACTAGCTATTGGTTGTATAAAAGCTGAGTTGATGTTTATTAGGGGAACGGGAATTCTCCACAACTAAACCTAACTGTGGGACAACTTAGCAGGTTAATTTTCAAAATTCTGTGGTATTAACCTTCAATTAGAAAACGCTGGAAAAAAAATCAATGGAAATAGTCACAAAAATAAAAAAACAATTGCTAAATATATTCGTCAACAAACTTGTTAAATCCCATCGAATTTCGCTTATAATTCTAATCTCAACGAATTATTTGTACAGGAAGTAATAAATGTTAATGAGTTAGGTGACGCTGTTATTCTTGACAGTTATGTATTTGTTATCAAAACATTTATAACTTGCTGGGACACGTCATAGCTGTCAAAATAGAAGATCCAATGATGTGCTGGATGGCTTTTTGCTTGTCAGTAGACTCGGCTGGTATGGATTGGTGCATCGTCAGTGTATCGCACTTTATTCGTCTATGTGGGTCGTCCCCTGGAATCTTGCCAGAGCTATGGTCCTTCGGAATTCCGATCATCTGGGTGCGGAGCTAGTGTGGCCGCTTCCGTGCCTACGTGCCCTGTTCTTTCTTTCTGTTGCGTTTCCGTTTGTGTGCATTGTTCGGCGTGCTCTTTATGTGCGTTTGTTGCTTGGCTGACTGGATCAGTGCTAGTTGGGAATGTTTTTCTGTTCTGCGCTTCGTTTCCGCGGGGGCAAGTCCCTCCACATGCACTCTCTCCGTTACTACAAGTCCTTACGGACTAATTTAGGAACAATTGTTTCAAGGATATGCTTAAGCGTCGTTGTCCTTGGCTGTCTACGTTGGCCTTCACGGATGTGCTTTAGACTCGGCTACTATAGCCTTTGTTAGAGTGGAGCATCTTATGATTGGTGGAGCGTATACCCTTATCATAGATGTAGTGTATACAGTTATTATAATACATGAACGCAGTGTATGTTGACATGGTTCGGGTGGTTATTTAGGCGTAAATGTTTTGTTACAGACTAATTTGTTAAGTTACAGTATTGTGGGAATATATTTTGAATAGTAATACAAGATTTCTGCTTTATTGGCTTAAATAATTTCCGCGAAAATTGGAGGGTCGGTAAGGAACGCATCTTGGTAGTCAGTAGTAGTGAAAATGCAAGGGAAGCGTTTTTTTCAAGCAGGTCAGCCAATAATCTTACTAGAGTTACTCTTGTTTGTGGCGGTGATAGTTAACATGATCCAGTGGCACTTTTGACTTGCTTTCCTAGACAAAATCTTGTGATGCTGCTATAGTGTGTTTTCTCCGCCCCACACGACAAATTGATTTTTCAACGGCGTTGATATTGTCTGTTTTGTGGGGTCACACGCTTAGTTATGTATACCACAAAGGGCCTATAATTATTACTACACTTCCCTCTACATTGTGCACGGGAGATAACACCCCTCCATTGTTCTGACTTTGCTATGTCAATATTTTAGTATCTATCTTATTTTATTTAATTACTTTTTGTTATTTCTTAGAAAAGGATCTTGCATGAGAGATGGAATTTGCGGCCGGAGTTTCGGGGATGATAAATATGGTGTAACTAAGTTATGCTTTTTTTTGTGTCGCTGCTTGGTTATTTGGGGGTTAGTTCTTGCTTCAGGTTAGTGGTTTTGTCTTTCTGGTTCTTTTCCTCTGCCGCGACGGGGTTGGTACCTTAGATATATTGTTTGCGGGATTTGTTGTCGTCTCACTCCCATTTGGTTCCAATATCAACCAAGGCCCATATAAGAGCTTAACGACCAGTGGGCTTAATAACCTGTCGAAAGTCACCCGTCCCAAGCGAGTCAAGTTTAAGGTGTTTCCTCGAACCTTTAGCTCAAAGTTAGTGTTAGCATACTATTGTACAGTCTGTTGATGCTCATTGCCGTTCGCTTTGTTCTCTGTCTTTATTTTTTTTTCTTCTCTGGTTGCTCTGCCGTTTTGCGGCGTACCCCGCGCAGTTGGCCCCATTATGACGCTAGTGTTCGTGTGGGTTACATTTGACCATGCAGGTTTAGTAATAAGGTTCAGTCTTTTGGACAACCATGCTGCAGGTTTGGTAAGTTCACTGGATTAAAACACAACTACCATTTGCTTCTTCTTCTTCTCTCTTGACTATCAGACGGGTCCTTCTCGGTAATCCGGATATTGCTGACATTTTTCTGTTCCTTTCTTTTCTCTTCTCCATCGAATTGCGGCTGGCCTCGGGTTCTCACATTCGGGGGGTCTTTGTTTAGTGTCCTGGTTTTTATGAGGGTTTTACTTGGAAGCAGTTTGTCCAAGGTGCATTCTTTTCCACCAGCATTCCTCCTTGGCTCGTTGGACTGCCGGATTGTAGTAGTTGCACGGCACTATACGTTTGTGATTACCAAAATTGATTTGCTACGAAGGGAGTGTGTATGCTCCATTAACGAGTGATTAGGACGATTGGATTGCTATTCCAACGCAGAGTGGTGCCAGCTGGTGAAAAGATGACCGCTATGTTTGAGGCAGATTTGGAGTACATGCTTCACTTGTAGAGAGGTTGTGTTGGTCGCTCCGTGTGTTGCTTGGAGGCGTCTCAGAGTCCAGGGCTTAAGGGAACCCGGTTTGAAAGGGCCGGGATTGGATCTCTGTGGCTATTCGGCCATCTCAGAGTGCAACACGGCGCGAAGCCCGGGATACTTCAATAACACCTGGTTCTACGGCAGGGTGGAATCTATGCCATCATGGAATTGGCTCCCGGGGTCAGGGAGACACGAGGTCATTCCCCTGTCTCTCAATGTTTTAACTCCCTAAGGCCGGGAGACCGGAGGTGGAGCATGGCATAGGACATCCTCGGCGTGGCGGTGGGTTGGCGTTCTTCTGGTTCCCTGTGAACTCACTGTCAGAAGTAGGAACCCACACTCGGGGTATATGACGTTATGCTCGCCTCAACCTACTTACACCTCCATAATTGTTCTCAATTCCAGAGATCCCAGTTCTTGCGGTCTAAATTGGGTGGTGGAAAGTACGACCGCCTTGTTTTGTACTTGATCCGACCGTTTTTGTTTTATTCTTGCTTTGTTCTTATCTGTCTGTTTTCTTTCTCCTTTGCTTTCTTGTTTTCTTGTGTCTGTTCGTCGCCTCTTCGCCAGTTGTGTGGCGGGTTTTGGGCAGTCTTTTTTCATTTGTCTTTACTGGTATTCTGGGTCTTTTTGTTGACCCGCTTTTTCATTGAGGGGCTTGCTGTTGCGGAGTCGGGCTTCGCTGGGCATGTCTTGTTTGCCCTTGGTTTCTGCGCCGCGCGTTGTTTGTTACGGTTCAGCTATGTGAGGAGGCTTAATTTATTGCACTACCCCTGTTTCACTGTCTCATCGCTTCCAGCCTTATCACTGTTTTCTTTGGTGCGGTGTTTCCGTGGGCCCATCGTATTGGATTTGGCGGGATTGTCCCAGACGGAAGCTAAATGAAGACGTGAGTAAGGTACCGCAAGCTTTCTCTGTGCGAGCCGTGATCATCTTGACAGGACCACCTTTCGGCAAACGGCTGGAATCGGCGAGTAGGATGCACTGTGTTATTCACAGCAGCACCGGGTAGCATGTGTCATGGGCATTGCAACAGGATGGACGACTTGTTCCATGATAGGCTTTGGATGTTTCTGTGCTTGTCAGCTGTTCAATGGGAGGTTGTTGTGGGGATCGGACCAAGTCTTTCACAAGGCAACGAGCATTTGATTATGCGATCATCGCCGTGGTAAACGCATGATGCATGCAGCGGTGTTGGATACATCAGGGCTATCTTTCTTCTTTCATCACGCGTTTGGCGAGGAAATTTAAGAGCTTTCGGTCTTCTAGAAAGTTTAAATACTTTTTATGTGCGCACGTCGGAATTTTGTATGGTACTTTGGGGCTTGATGATTTGTTTTCAGACGTGGCCCTTTATGAGGGACACATGTATTTGTGTGTGGATTTTGTCTCGGGTGCATGACCTGGTGTTAGTTGTATTTGTGTGTTTTCTCTAGGCGGACTCCTGGTACGGGAATTGCTCAAGTTTGGTTTAGAATATTCCACCTGGTAGCATTCTATGTTAGCCTTCGTGTACCTGGCAGATCAACTTCAGAAATCATTTCATCACCGATGGTAGGTAGAAGAGAAACAGTCCTCAGTTTTTGAGCTGGCATGTTGATTTGTAAAGCACAGGGCATAGATGAAAGTTCTGTGTTGATTTCCTTTATAAGGTTCAACAAGGCGACAGGCCCATAGCTTCTTATTGTCTTCATGTCAACTCAACCTGATGTGGTAATCTCATGGCTTATGCTAATATGTGTTCTTGCTTCCAGGGTAGGCCCGTTCAGGGACAACCTTACCGTGAGGTCATTAAAGGTGGATACCTCTGTGCTCCATGTTGTCAATTTTTTGCGTAATTTCCTCAGACGAGTATATCCACTCTTAGCGATTCTTAGAGTTTATACAGTTAACTGTTTTTTTTGTCGGCATTTTTCTCCATTGAGATTTTGTTGTTTTTTCGTAACGGCAGGTGGTGTCTGGAGGCAACGCTAATAAGAATAGAGTAAGGTATAGTTCATCTCAAGAGTCTTTACTGCTGTGCTTCGGCGCGTTTCTAGTTTGGAAATCCGGAGGGAAGGTAGAGGAGTGGATGTAGAAAGTAGAGGTAAGGAATGAGGGGCATCTAGTAGCACCTAGACCTTGGTCCCTGCTATAGTTCTTGGTCCGAAAGCTTCACCTGGCGCCTTCTAAACTCGATTGGGCAGTTTTGTTATATCAACGCTGTCAGGCTCTTAAAAGAAGTTGAGGCATTAGGTGGATCAGATGTTCTCGACAGTCCCAATATGGTGAATTAAGCTGGTTATTACGACTCCTGTCGTGACAATTTTTTTGCGATCGTCATGATGTTGTGGCTCTCTGGTTTTTGTCCATTTGAAGAGTTGTGTCCATTGGCTGAATGGAAACACACTGATTGTGGTCTTTATCAGGGAAGGGTTTTGTCTCTTTGAGATACATCAGAAGTTTTGCCGTAAGGGCCTAGGTAGTGAATTAGGACTCTAGTGGTCAGTAGATTGTGGACATGTATAATTCTAGAGCTTATTTTCTCCATGAGGGAGGTTACTCCGTATAGCCTATGTGTTGGCGCCTATCTTAGACTGAGTATGGTCTCTTTGTCATTTGTTTGGTTCCAGGTTCCTGCTTCAGGGATTCTCATATTGACAAAATGAGTGTTAACGAACGCTGTTTGTCTTCCATATACTTATCAGATCCTGGTAATTGCTTTTTAGCGTATATTTCCTGAGATTATGTTTTGGACCTCAAGACTAGTAGGGGGTTCGGGTGCCAGCCCTCTTTATTCAGATGATCTCTCTTTTTAATGGACTTCGGTTCGTTGCTTTCCGGAAGTCATGTGAAAATGTTGGTCTATTAAAGGTCTGATCTGCTGATGTGTGGTAGTGCTGGTTATGTCCGTTCTGATTCTATGTTTAGACGTCAGAAAAAATGGGACTACGAGTTGTACTAAAAGACTATGAGCCCACATCTTCGGGGCCCAATAACGTTTTGTTTCTCTGGTTTAAGCCTTCAATGCTCCAAAGGGTGATAGGGATTACATTGTTACAGTTCGCAACCGCTTGGGAGGATGAACGAGTCGTGGGCAGGTTAACTGTGTGGTCGGTTTTCACGGTTGGGTAGCGAGCTATCTCACCTTACTAAAGCGATTAGTCTTATTGGGCGGCAGCGGTAGCATGTCATTGAGTGTCAGTTCGATCCTCACTCGTGAGGTTGTGGCTTCCTATAGTCTATCTTTATCGCTTAAGGTTGTATTTTCCGGGATAGTCGCGCAGTAAGTTGTAGTGATTTAATGTAGTGCTCTCATTAGTTTTGTCCAGCCCTGAATATTGTCAGCTAAGCCTTTTGGTTCATTGAAACCTGCTAAGAACGGGAGGCACTTCAAGTCAGTATCTTGCGGCGATAAGGCAAAGTCGCGCTTGAATGAGGTTGGTCGCTGCAATCTTTCATTACCTTTGGAGAAGGACGTTAATGATAAGGTCACGGTGTGATCGTCGTAGTGACCTTCGGCAGAGTCTGCTTTCTGTTTAGGTCAATCAAGGCCTAGTTTCTTCACTGGTGGTCTTGTCTCGAATTCGTTGATCAGGTTGTAGCCATTTCTTCTGGAGTGCCTGTTGAGGGTAAGTAAATTAGCTTCGCTTGGGTTGAAGGGACTCGATGAGTTTGTAGATAATTGTATGCATGGCATCAACTAGGCTTCAGGAAACGCGTTGAACTGATTCTCAATTGCTCTAGAGTCACTGGATTTGATTCATGTATGTTTTGCTACTCGCGTTGATGGAGATGCCCTGGGATTGATCCAGGATCATTATCACATATCTGTCCATTGATACCTACTAAAAAGTCCAGTGGAGAAAAAGAGGCATTTGCCTCAGGGTAGTAGTACTTCAAGCAATTTGAAGCAGAGCAAAAAGTTCTCGGATGCATCGATTGTGGAGCTTTGTTTCATGTTTATCTCTGTTGCGGTTTGTGGCTTCTTGGTGCCTGTCTTGGGTTTCTTGGAGGTTGGTTTACGGCAAATGTGTCATCGGGTCAGCTGAGGCTGTAATTATGCTATGGAGGAGCTTGTGTGGATTTCACAGATTCTGAGGAATCGAAGGCTGTTCCAAAGGATTGCTATCTCTTCTATACTCTTCTACTGGATTAGACCAGTTTGCTGCGTGGGTTCAATCGGGCAGCTGGGTTCATTGTTGCGCAGTTGGCTTTCTCTTTTGTATTTGGACGCTTTTGCTCGCTATTTTATCATGATATCACGGTGTCCACCAGGACTATTAGGAGATATTGACAACATTCTTTTTCAACCTTAGGCTTTGTTGTGGTCTACATTACCATTATTCTTGTATTGTCCTATTTGTGGCTTAGTAGAATGTTTGGTTTTTTGTACATAAGCTTTTTGTATGTATGGACCGCGGTATTTGAGACTCAGATTATTGGGGGAGTCGAATCTGGAGTATTGTTTGATGTTCGGTTGTGCTGCCCGGTTGTCTTGCTGGTTTTTGGTCGATAGGGCCAAGTTGAGCTGTGATGTTTTTCGCAATAAGTACCTAGGTCAGAGATGCTATGTCTAGCAACCATTTGACTAACTGTGGAAGTAAGTACTGCGATGGTTTAAATCTCTGTTAAGCCAAAGAAGGTGTGTCTCTTGGTGCGTGAAGGTTTTGGCGAAGTTCTTTTTAGTTGTTTTATGTGGTTTTAGGTCATTGAGGGGAATACTTTTAATTGCTAATCTGATCAGTTGTCATTGCGTGCACCTTGGAGGCTGTCCCTGAACCAATAGTATCATTCAAAAGATATCCAAAGGCTGTGTATGGTGGATATTGGCGCAGTATGTTAGGTTCAGTAGCCAGATCATGAGTAGATTATATTCAGGGCCTTTTTCAAGATTCTCAAGGGAACAAGATTCAGTTGGGGACCAGAACAACATGAAGCTTTCCACATCTGCGGCTTCAAGGATTTTTCTGATTGAAACTTTGTCCATGCCTGCCACGTTGCAACCTGGTCTTTGGTCCACAAGCCAGGTGAGCTATCTCTCGTCTGCTTTTGGTGTGCTTCTTTTCAATTTGTGTTCTGATTGTTATATTGGAAAGTTGAAGCTCGGAACTGCTGTTAGTTTGCTGCTCCTATTCGTCTCCAGGCGCGAGCAGGACATAGGTTCAACATTGCCTGTGTTGTCTTTTGTGAGCCAGCTTTGAACAGTGTGTAGACGTTGAGCGTTGGTATGCTTAGTGATTGATTGAATTTTGATTAATTGCGCTGCCTTTGTTCAGTGAGTCACTACATATTTAAGATAGATTTGTGGCCGTATTTGATGCGATCATCCTTGGTTGTTTGCTACTGACCTTACCATTTCGGAGAAATCTCGGTTGTGAGAAGCATGGAAGAATGCGTGCAGATTGAACAAAGGGCTGGGCACCTTTTGAAATTAACTGGTTTTGTGGGTAGTTTTTCAGGACACCTATGTTAACTCCGATTCAACCCAGCAGGCTAACGCAGTTAGTCAGACATGTCGTTAGCAGTAATGTTCCTACTAATGAAGAAGATGTCTGTACACAGTAGGACCTCCTCCTGGGCTGTTGTCTACTTCTTCCTGACGGCTTCTTTCCACAAATGTTGTCATTCTGGGAGCTGGAGTGTCGTTGCCTCGTCACGCCGTTGTTCCTGGCCAGTGAAAACGGATATCATTTGAATATCGTCTTTTGTTTTCGTAACTGATAAGAAGTTTAAGACTTCCCTAGCAACAACATAATGGTTGATAGCTGGTCACGTTGTTAAGTTCTGCCGATATGTGTGTTGCTGGATGTACTGTATACTGTGTTCTGTCTCAGGCTTGGGGGTGCAATGTACCAGGTGTGTGTCTAGATGACTTGATTCTGAACTGTTTGGCGGGTTCACTCGACGTGTCTTGAGAGAGCTGCGAGTACAGGGGAGTCATGGAGGTTTAGAGGTTCTAGTTCGTATTCAGCTAGTTGTATTCCAAAATGAAAGATAGCTTTCTGCTTTTCTGATAACTCTTTCCAATCTGATTGCTGATAGCTTTGTTTTGATTCCTTTAGAGTTGGGAGAGATATCTGCCGTTTTCAGGACGACTGTCATTGGGCTTAGCTTGCGCTTCAGAAATCGTTTTCCTACGAACTCTGACCAGGTCATCTTTATTAGAAGTTGGGGCGCTGCTAGAGACTGTTGAGGTGAGTTGGTGGATGTTGTGTATCGTTTTCCACGGTGGGGATCGCACCCTTACCCTTGTGGATGGCAGATTTGTTCTGTATTTCCTTACTTGCAGTTAGTGGTAACGTGCCTGCTGACAAGGTGCAAGCAGGAAGTCAAGATTGGTAGCTAGAGGTATTTCCATTGATGATGTAGGATTGAAATGGTAATCTTATGAATTGTTGGTCACAGGTTTATCTTTCAACCACTACTCAAGTTGCGTGTTTGATTCTGATGAGGGAACTAATCCGCTCATAGGGAGATTGCCATCAAAATCACTCTTATGCATATGATTTTTGCATTACTAATCCTTCTGTAATCTATCGTGTCCTTTGGCTAATCGGGGGGTGCATTCCTGAGGAGCCCTTTTGCCAGGACGCAGGGTGGAGAACGATTGGTGTTTAATTGTTGCTTGTAGTTTGGAATGATTTATGTCAAGTGGATTTTGAGGGCTGAGTGGCGGTAACGTATCTATTATCAGAATGGATGTCAGACATTAATTATTGCCTTGTGGATTATTGAATATGATGGTCTTAGAACCAGGGTCCATGGATTAGTTCTAGTCTGTATTCGTAATGTCTTGACGGCATGAGAATAGGATTCAGTTTGACAATGAATGACTCTGGAGGCTTGGTTCCTGACTCAGTTCAAGTTATAGGATTTGCTTTGCATTTTTCAGTCAGTCCGTGTTCCTACCTCATTTTTGTGCTCACAATCTGATGGTGTTGGAGTGTGGTCAGCTAAATCATGTCAGTATTTGCTCAATTCGGTTTGAAGTAGAAGCGAATTACTGGATGTAGATGAAAGGGTTTTATGGTCATATGTAGCTAGCCGAAGTACATCTTGGGTCATTGAGAACTTACAGTCATTTTGAGGTCACTTCTTCTGGGAGCACTCCCTTCACACTTTGGCATATGGATCTGGTACTGCGTTAAGCCGTCTGATCTGTTGAAGTTGATTCCACTTCTCTCAGACTCTCACGTTATAACTACCAGCCTAAAAATGAGCAGATTTTCAGATCATCGGTTTTGATTTGCGTTGGTATTTGTCAGAGGCTAGAGATGATGTGGCTACCGGAGTGCATGCAGATTATATGCTATTAGGGTGGCCAGTCATATCTTTATATTTGTCTCGCTTGATGAGCAGTGATGTTTATGGTACAAAGACCTCACTTTGCATGTTTGTTGGAGTTTGGGTACTAGTTGAACGTCTCTTTTGGTATTTGTCCAGCGCTTTCCACGAGGCTTGCGCTATTGTTTCTGGTCGAAACTCCCTAGCCTACAGGATAGATGGACATTATCAGTTTTTCATTTCACGGCAGTATTTGGCCGGTTTACTTTAGGTGTCTGATGGTGCTGGATTGTTGCACTGCAGAGTTGGCCAAATATATGGAACACAGAATCATGCTTTCGAACGAGGTAGTAATGGCTAAGTTTGTTAATTCTTGTTAATTTTTTGGGTTGCTAAACCTCTGTTAAGAGTAGGTCAACTAGCCATGTAAGATTTAATGTACATATATTAAATATTAGTTAGGTATATGTGTATATTATTATTATTATATATATTTTTCGTAATATATATAGTATGTAATTATTAAATGTAGTTGCATCTTAGTGTATTTGATTAGGCTGTCGCCCCCTTGGGGGGCGCTCGCTCAGCTCTCGGTCATATGGAGTTGAGCCATGGAATCTTTTGTATGGGTGACATGCGTCTGGGCGGTCGTGTCGTCCGCACTTTTAGGGGATTTGCCATACTTTCTTTCTCGTGCCTTATAAAGGTTTTTAATTCACGGACGGGCCCGTATTGCTTTCAACTGATATGTTGTGCTAACTTGTGGCTTCGTGACATTAGGATAGTTCCAGGACGTACCAAAGTGTGGGTTGGGGTCTATGGTAGTAATCGATGGTTGTGACTACGAAATTTTTCGCCCGCCATTTCTAGCGCCTCTACACTCGTGTCTCAGTTGTAGTTTGTCACTATCAATATCATAACTTTGAATTCCAAAGAGCCTAGTTTGAATTGTCTTGACATGCACAGGCTAATTACTAGTGATTGCTATTATGGTATATTGCAATCTGAGACTTGTCTATAATGGATTCAGGCGATCACTGTTGTTAGTTCAATGGTTACATTTAAGGTGTAGTAAACTGGTTTCGTCCAGTGGATTAAGTCTTGGAATTTAGTGTGACTTGTATTAGGCTTAAATTCGGTTCTTGTTAAATATATAAACTAGTCGTGGATAGGTAAGATATAGTATACGCAAGCGAACATCGAATATACCAAGGTTATTGTAAGGTGCTTCATTGCATTCTATATGTGTATTGTGCGTTCCGTTCTTCTAATTGTCTCTTTTTTCTGCAGACATTCAGATGTTGTTCTAGAATTAATTTAGGTCAAGTAGGAAGATGTCCTTCGACTGATTATCTGCGCTTAATCTTGAGTAGCTAAAACAAAAGCTGTTAGTTGTTGCAATACGGATCGTTGCATACTTAAGTGTTTGATGGCGAAGTTTGACATCAGAAACATTGAAAATTGAAGTTAGATTTCTCTATTTATGTTAATTTGTGTGTATGTTGAGTGGTTTCACTATATTGCATTGTTTTATTGAATTCACGATCTTCTAACTTGACATGGTTAGATGATTGCATTATAGATTAGGAGACAAGGAATTAAAAAGTAAGTTGAAAGAAGGTTTTGGTTTGAGTTAATCTTCTAGATCTATGATAGTCCTTTATTCGTGCTTGCTTGTTGATTCGACAGCATTCGATGTCTTTGAATTGACAAACGAATGTGTTTTGAGTGATTTTTGAGAAGAAGAGAAAGAGTAGATGTGTTCTCGGGGAATTGTGGGGTGTCTGAAGCCCTCGGACTGAGCAACGGCTAAGGGAAGTATTTAAGGCACGAAGGTAAAAATGAGCAAGGAAACTTGCGTATATGATCGGACGAAGGAGCGTATATACGCAGGAAAGCAGCGTATTACGCTGCATATGAGCGTATATACGCTGGCTTTCCTGCGTGAATACGCTCTAGTAGCGTATATACGCAGGCACTTTCATAGAATTTTGGCAACTTCGTATAGCTTAGAGCTGCCGTATATAACGCTGCGCTATGTGAGAAGTATATACGCTTGACAGCGTAATATACGCTCCTACCTGGTATTAGTTCACTTTTGCGTATATATTTTCCAAAACTGAAATATTTTTGATTTCCTCCGATTTTATTTCGTGATTTCCTTGATTCGACGTACTGTCACCCTTGCCTCTCCAAGCAAGGAGTTCTAAATGTTCTAGAAGGTTACGTATTTCGGAGTATTCTTCTATTATTCTGTATTTTCTGCGTATTCTGGTTTTAACATTGCAAAATTCATTAGAAAATCATAGAAAAAATCCAGAAAATAATTTAAAAATACTACTGGCGGATTCCGAAAATGTGCGGCACATGATGGAAACAAAGGACTGAGAATCGCAGCGTAACTTGTTTGAAAAACTTTAAGTTTATCGAGAAAAATCGAAAGAAATATGTTTGGCCTTGTGTGTGGACTTTGCTCAATGTTCCGAGTACGACTCACGTTTTTCCAACTTTCGTGAGTTCAAAGCATATTTTCTGAGTCGAAACAAAACCGCGAGAACGCGGTATGTTTCATCATCGGATTACCTTCATTTGGGGAGACACATTTTCAGGTGGTCTAACATTAGCCCTCTGGTTGATGTTGTTTTTTCTATTAGGTTGTATTTTTTATTACTTTTTAGGGTGTAAAATATTTCATCTCTTTGAGATAATATGTAAAAATCCTACTCTTTCTACAGAGATAGGTGCCAGGCTGGTGAAGAGTTACTGGTAAAAAATCCTACTCTTTCTAACAGAGATAGGTGTCAGGCTGGTGAAAGAGTCACCTGGTAAAAAATCCTACTCTTTGTCTACAGAGATAGGTGCAACGGTTGGTGAAGAAGTTTACCTGGTAAAAACTACTCTTTCTAGAGATAGGTACCAGGCTGGTGAAGAGTCCACCTGATGGAAATCTAACTCTTTCTAACACTGAGTAAGAGGTGCTAGATTGGTGAGGAGCATCTGGTTTAAAATCTAATTTTATGAGATAAGGCTCGCTCATCCTGATTATGTCAGTGGACAAAAAATCTGGTTTATTTTAGGTCCAGCATGATTATGTTCTGGTAAACATCCCAATCTTTATGAGAAGGGGTATAGATGATTATGTCATCTGATTTAAAATCTATTTCATTACAGTAGGTGCTAGGTTAGGTTATGCATGAAAGACGCCTGCTCTGTATTCAAAGAAGAAGTTGCCATCAGTTATGTCTTTTGGTTAATATTTGGGCAAAAATTTACAAGGAGCCATCTCCAGGTAATTTTGCATATATTTAATGTTGCATAATTAAGTAATTCTAGCAGAAACTTATATTGGTCAATTATACCTATTAATTTCGCCTCATAATAAGTCTTGGGGGGGGGGGGGGGGGGAACAACTAGTAATCCCTGGTAAAGAATTAACTGGGAAACATGCATATTTTTGTTTTATAACATATTTTACACCATTAAATTATGCAATTATTTTCAAATTTTGCCATGATTTTGTATTTTCATACCAAACACAATACTTATTTGAATTTATTTTTCTACCTTAAATTCATATAAGCCTTGGGGGGACAGGCCAGCACCCTGGTACTGATTACCTGGTCAAAATGTTTTCTATTTGTATGTTATATAATGTATTTAGCGATGAATCCTAGGAATTTATGTATTTAATATGGATTTATGTGTGATTAAGTGACAATAATAACATACATCATGAATATTCATAACCAAAAGGTTAAAGCAGTAGTACTGCCTTATGGGCAAGCTATTCATCATTGGTGCTACTGGCTTAGGCTCCAAAAAGAGGGCTTTACAAGGGCATAGCTAATTGTTTTTTAAATTGAAAGACATTAAACATCATTGTTAAATTCCAACTACATAAGGCTAATTGTTTTGAGAATTCAAAAGGCAAGCTGATAAACGGCTGAAGGACAGGGCAATTGAGTACATCATAGAGCCAGATCAAGAGAGTTTTCCACTAGAAGAAGTCTCGATTCAAGGTAGCACCCGAATTCTAGTGCAGGAAGCAATTCAGTTGGGACTCTGCTCAGCTGCTACCATTTTGTTAGCTCTCCTGCATTCTCTTCCCTCCTAGTGGGGGGTCTTTGATCATCCTGAGCTGAGGCTGGCCTCAGCAGGTTGACTTCCTCATTGGCGCTCTGCTGCTTAACTCCTTGTTCCCTGATCAACTCACAACTGGACTTCTTAGTTAGTTGTCTTCTGTGGCTGGTGAAGACCTGCATATGCTGGAACCTCAGCAGGGCTGGTAGTCATGCGGGACAAATCCTTGTGCATTGGTGGGATCATTAGCATGCAGTGACACAAATATTTCCCATGGTTTTTTAATCGAGTACCAAGTCATGCAGAACGGTGTGTTGTCAAGGACGTTAGAAAATCATACCTTTTTCACCAATGTCTTAATCATTAACAGCACCATCTTGGCTTGACCAGTCATCTGGTCCTTTCGGGTGCTAGGAGTGAAGAAGTCAGCTAAGGATGGGTGAAACACTTCCCCTGGGGGTGTTTCACCAATCCCAGCTTTAAGGCTCCTTCCATTGGGAAACCAGTCCAGGCTAGGCTCATGCTTTGCACATTGAGCATTCACAACAGGTGGTAGTAGAAGTGGTTGGTGGGTCTTCCTGCATTTCTAGCTTTCTCATTTTTCAAGCACCAACTCTCATTTAGTTTCTTCACAGCATATCATAGCCCTGCCAAGCTTGCTTTTTCCCTGGGTTAAGGGAGTTTTCCAGGGAATTTTTGGCTCATTGAGCTCATTGATTCTTTGTGTCTTGAGACACATATCAGCTTAGGTAGAAGCTTTTGCTCTGCAGTTCTTTGTTCCTCTGGTCCTTGTCCTAGCCTCGGATCAAGTCCTTCTTCTTCATTAGCTTCTTGGATGGTCTCCTGGGCAGCCTTAGCTCATTCTGATCTCTTCATCTCTGCATGAGTAGCTCTTCTCATATGTATAGTTATTGCTCAAGGGTCACTGCTCCCCTCAATTCTGCCTGTTCCTGTCAGAAAGGCATGACGGAGTGTGTGCGCAGCTTCGTAGCTCAAAGAGTGATGAGCCATATTTGAATTGTCTGCATAAAACACTGTTAATGGTATATTAGTGACACATGTAGACGAACTCAATGGACAATGGTTACATGATTACAAGGAAGGGGGCATTACTGAGCAAGGTAATACTCGAGAGATGGTTGGAACCTGTCCATATCCATGATGGGGATCATACGGTGAGATGGCATGAAAAAAAGCAAGTTCTTGGCTCCAGGGCTGCTCTCCTCTGTTGGGACCCAGTAGGCCCTGTTGGGGTAGTCCTGGCTCTTCCAAAGGCAGTTTTCATGCGATAGGGAGCCATGATACCAGTCGATACGTGAGGCCCCGATGGATTGACGCTGGTGTCGTAGAACATTGTGGGGTGGTCATGGAGCAGTTGTTGTGCTTGAGTGAAGATTGTTTGATTGTTGCTGGTGGTGTGCTGTTGCTGTAGTAGTTGTTGTTTGCTGCTATAGAAGATGTGCTAGGTGTATGCTGTAGTAGTTGCTGTTGTTGCTGAAGTAGAAGTTGTTGTAGTTTTGAGGTTAATGGAATAATGAAGTCTGAAAGAAGAAATGCCCATGGCTGTTGGCTGGCAGAGGAAGTGATTGGGAAGTAGGAGGCACGAGTCCATACTGGGTGGCCAGTCGGCAGACAAGGGGATGACACCCAGTACTAACCTCGGGAAACAAGGTCAAGAACCACCCAATGGTGCATCCCAGGCACCTCTTGGCGGTCACCACCACCTGAGCTCCACTCAGCAATCTGAATCTCCTGGCACCTGGAGGCCGAGCTTCTCTTCGTGTTCTTCATTTTCTTGGCTCATCCTCCTCATCACTATCGATGCGATAAAACCTCGTCACCTTTCTCTTCCTTTGTCACCATAAGGAGATCTGCTTGTAGTTTGAGAGGACTGGCCACCTAAGCTTGGACGCATGGTCAAGCTGGACTATATAGACACACTCTATGACAACTCTACCACCTTGATGGGGGAGGGGCTCTATTTGCAAGGTGGTGGCTGAGTGGTGCTTCCTAAGGGCTTCCAAAAGTAAGGCAGTCTTAGCTGCTTCTGGTAGTACTGAAGGCAGATCCAGAGGAAGATCTACTCCCTTCCCAATAGGTAGTTTAGACACTCTGACTCTCTTCCCCTGTGGGGTGGAATCTGGGGGTGTCAGCTTCGCACCTCTCCTCTCTGATTGCCCTTGGGAGATAACAGAGCTTGTGGTTGTCTTGACCAGCTCCAGGGTACTTCGCTTGACATGGTTGAAGGTTGTTGTTGGAAATTTCTAGCGGTCAAAGGGTTGTAGGTTTTGGCTCCTCAGCCAGCTGCTGAATAACTTCTGGATCAATTACCCGGTTGTCAAGGGTCACATCTGATCTTAAGACACCAGATTTCTGGAGACAAGACAGAGATGTTCCAGTTAGAGTCTCCTCAGATTCAAACTGACTCAGTCTCAATTTTCAAGCCTCCACTGCACTATACACAAGCAACATGGTTGTACACAAGTCAAAAGATCAGTTTATGCATGAAATGTAAATATGCAGGTAAAAAGAGTAAAAAGCGGTTATGAAGACTTCAGTGCACTAGCTTACTTCTGGAGATCCTCGTCTGCTCAACCACCGCAGCAGTAAAGTCCACTTTTCAGAAGGTAAAGTGAGGCAGGCCAGTGCTTTAGCGGAAGTGGGGCTTTATTTGCTTTAGAGACTGGCCCAAAAGCCTGGAACCATTCAAAGGGCCTTTTTCCTTCTCAGTGGTAAGGCAGCTTGGTGAAAGAGCCTTTCCTCTCAGGCTTTGTTCCTGGTAAACTCAGTCCTGGCCTGGTAAAGGTAGGGATGCTCTCAATGCCGAGGCATCTCAACCAACAGCTTATGCCGTGTCATTTCTTCAAACCACAACTAGTGGTAGGGGTTGCATATGTATCATTGCCACCTTACCACCTCTAAGGAGTACCAGCGTTTTGGATTTGGGTCGCCCTGGTATGCTTTCAACAGAACAGAGTCCTGAAAACCTGGTTGACATCTCAACTCTAAAAAGTGCAACCGATGAATTTATAATTTACTGGCACAGCACTAGGAGCAGCTGAGATTAAGCTGATTCATAGTTTCAACGTACTCAACCAATACAAGGGGTGAAGAGGGAATCTGACAGTAATCTGGTGGGTAGTATAGACAGGGGATGCTAATGTGGTGGTGAGTAAGCCTCTATCTTGAAGGGGGTTAGGGACCTTCAAAGCAATATCAAAAGTGGAACCAAACCTATAGTTCAATACAAGCTAATCTAAACCTCTTCTCATAAGCTTTCTAAAGGGAAGTTGGGTCAAGAGAGAGTTGGCAGGCCATCATTCTCTTTAATTAGTCAGCCATCTAATAGAGGTCAGTGGTGGATTGTCAGGGTCCTAGGATCTAGTACTCCTAAAGTTTCCCCTCTCATCTAGGGGCTTTGGCTTGGGTCTTGGACTCTGTCCTCAAATAGGCCCCTGCTTTGCTCATCCTCTTGAGTAATCTGGCAATGCAGCCTGTCCACCTCCTCCTTCAGGCCATTAGTACAGCCATTGAACTCTCCTTGTAGCTAGGGGAAGTGTGGTACCTATTGCTATTCCAGACCTCTAGTGAAGGGGGAGTACTACTATCTTTATTTCTTTTCGGAGTCCAATTGGGGCAGGTTCAGAGGTGCTAGCCCTAGAGGTTACACTTTAGTGGAGTGACTTCTAACCTCTAATTAATGGTTGGAGTCCTGCACTAGGCTCCATCATCGTAAAGGCGCAATGGAATCTCCGACCTATTTCTGAGAGTCACTATATTGGTCCGATTTCTAACAAATTGTTCAATCCCACAGCCAAAGATGCAAAAAGGGAAAAAAAAGCCCAAAATCACAAACAACTCTAGACAGAAATTAAAGAAAACAATGATGGAAGGGCATGCAGTTGAATTCCCAAGTTAAATGGGAGGAAAAATTACTTGATCATTGGAAAGTGGATACAACGCCACTGTATTGATCAAAGGCATAGCCAAATCAATCTCACAGAAGCTTTGTCCGAACACGAAATGTGATTGCAAGCGCAGAGAGCTTGAGTAAGAAATTTCAGAATTCTGCGCTTGTGTGGTGAATATGCACTTTGAGTTTGGAGCTGTTGTTTTTTTTGCTTCTCTTTGTCTCTTAAATTTTTTGAAGGTTTTGAAATGTGAGTTGAAAAACGGCAATGGTGAGGTGACCGCCATAATAGGTGGAAGAAGCAACCGTCATGGTAACACCGCAGCATTGCATAATGCTCGTATAGTGGAGGGGTTAACATTACGTGGCAGTAAAAGTTATGAAAATTAAACTGTACAGAGTTATAACCGCTCATTAATCGAGGTTTGCCTGGTAATCTAACGGTAGTTAATATGGACTCGGAAAGCTTCCTTGTCCAAACTCGGGCCAAACCCTAGTATACAGAGGCTCTGGTATTCCAATGTCCGAATAAATCCAGTACTGTAACGTCTCTTTGATAACCAGGCTGAGGGGGGCTAGTTGTTGGTTTAGTATTATTGCCCTAGAGCCGATATTTACAAGGCCATATAAAGTACCGTGGGCATTTGATAACATGTGAAGTCACAGCCCAAGGAGTCAAAGTGTTTACAACTAGTCAAAGTTAGGTACATGCATTGACACTATGGTAGGATTATGAGCCACTTATCGGTTGAAGCGGTTAAATTTGCATGCAAGGTTTAGTATAAAAGGCAGTCTTGGGACACCCAGGTCTGGTAATTCACTGGAAAACACAACTCAGTTCTTCTCTAAATATGAATCTCTGGTAAGTATACTGCACGGATCCAATCGAGAGGGGCTGATCTGGTTGCCCCAGCGGGTAGTTTCTTGTGTTTTGTAGGTTACTGGATAGCAGGCCAAGTCCATCTACTAGCATCCGGCTGTTGGCCACCTGCCACAATCAGCAGTACCATAGTATTGTACCGACGTTATTTAAGAGAAGGCATAGGTTGGAAGCTTTGTTAGAGAGAGCACAAGGGATGTTTTGCATTTGAAAGTTGCGGAGCACGACAGGTGTGGAAAACTGAATAAACTTGATAATGGTTTTGAGTTCATATAGTCTTAACAGTGTCCATATTAGCATGTTTTTAAGAGACATGAGCATCGCATCGATATGATTATGGAAAGAAGACTGATTTTGTAGGGAGGTCAGGGGAGCTTTTGTGAAGTTAGGATAAGGGGTTAATTTGAATGTACTTCACCATTAATCAGAAAGATTGCTAATTGTCCGGCAAAATATTTTCCGCAAGGTTGAAATTTCTAACGTGGTTGTCAATCATATGTATGAGTAATGGATATAAAAATCTGTGATACAATCATTTGGTCTGACACTTCAAAGTTTGTTACGAGTGAACGAACCAACTATAAAGAACATGAATATTTTAGGCAGATTTACTTGTTTGAATTTTTTGGAAAAATAGTGTAAGTTTTGAGTCGTTGGGGTATTGCTCATGGCAGTAGACGTAGCGAAAACAGAGGAGACAACAGAGTGGATGCAGCCGAACAGGGGTAAATTGGCATTTGGCGGTAAGAAAATAGAAGGCGGAAGCCAGTAGAAGAGCATGATACACGCAACGCACATGCGGCGAAGAAGAAGAAGATCACCTTTCACTGGTTGAGGAAATAATGTAGAGCAGATATTGTTTGGCTAGATATCAGTAAGTGTAATTGAGAATTATTTAGAGTAGAAGTTGATTATAAATGGAAGAATTTAAGTAATTGTAGAGCATCAAATTGAAAGAATTCAAAAAACAATTCGGATTTAGTAAAAGGATTGCAAGGCCAGATAATTCGAAAAGAAAGGAGTATTTGTTGTGATCCGGTAGGCCATTTAATTTGATACCTCAGCAGACGGCAGGGGAAATTTCATTATTGATTCCATGATCAAATCCTGCTCTTGATATGCATAAAGTATTTTGAAGAGTGATATATGAGCTGTATATATTATTGAGTATATAAAAGTTAAATATAATAGCATGAAGCATGATTAACATAGGGGTTTTTTAGGAACCTATGTTGTTACAAATAATCTGAATAATTACATAAGATAGGACACATATTGAATATGTAAATAACAAGAATTTTCTTGATTATTGGGTTATACTTATACTCTTTCATCGAAGTGCCTTAATTCGTTCTGAGTTTTGGTAACATACTGGAATTAGAAACTGAAGAGGGAACTTTGCTGCTTTCTTTGGTCAGTACCTCTCATGAAACCAATGTTTGTTAGTTTCATTATTCATCCAACTTTTTCGAGCTTTATTATATTATACTTTGGAATATTTTAATTTTTATTGACAAATATTCAGGTTCTTCCGTAAAAGAATTTATTTGGATATGTTTTGTATTTTCTATATTTCATTATCGATGAGAGATCATAAATGATCTTATTTTGTGATTATGAAGGAGGATGGCCAACCGCAAAGATGGACCATTTGGCGTGGGGGCTTTTGCCTAAGCGGAGAACAACACAGTGATTATTTGACCACGCGATTTCATATCAACTGAATGGCCTTGTGTTCCTGGCAAGAAGTACTATGGTCGTGGTCCTATTCAGATTTCCCAGTAAGTTTCTTATTTTATMGAAGACTTCAAATTTCTCTCTTTTCTAATTCTATCTACTCTCGTCTTCAATTCATTCTASGTCTCGTTTGGTTCCATATGGGAATAACTAARTCCTAGGATTTGTTAAATTTTATTTGATGTCAGATCATARAGGAAGTCTTACTTTCTATGGAAAATTTCACTCAACTAAGGGAGAGATTAGGTAAGTGAATTTCTCCATTTTGTGGCAAATACAACTTCCTAGGAAGTTTCCATGCCTGCATTTTTGACAACCAAACAAGAAAACAATTAATAAATTCTTAGAAAAATGAAATTCTTAATTTTATTAAGCAACCAAACAAGGCTAATACACCTTAAAATGTTATGGTGACCATAAAAGTTGGTAACTCTAGTATTGATAATTCATTATATCTCTATTATACAAGGGAAGGCGGGAGGAAGATAGTGTCCCCCCTCTTGAAAGTCTTTTATACCCTTAATGAATTTTGAAAAAAAAAATATGAATTAATATATCTAAATTACCCTTTTGCTTATTATGTCCAGACTCTAAGTGAAGGAGGGAGTACTATACTCGAGTCCACTTGGGCAGGTTTCAGAGGTGTAAGGCCTAGAGGTACACTTCTAGGTGATTGACTTCAACCTCTAATTACTGGTTTGGGAGTCTCACTGGCTCCTCATCAGTAAGGGCAATGGGATCCTAGACTTTCTGAGAGGTCACTATATCGTCAACATTCTACAATGTTCCCAAGCAAAAGATGCAAAAGGGAAAAAGCAATACAAACATCTAGACAAAATTAAGAAAAACAATGACGGAAGGCATGCAAGTTGTTCAAGTTAAAAATGGGAGGAAAAATTTTGATCAATTGGAGAAGTGGATAACGCAACTTGATTAACAAGGAGCAATGCATATGCCCAGAAGCTTGTCACGAACAGATGTATGTGCCTAAGCAGAGTTGAGTAAAAGAATTTCAGAATTCTCGCCTCGCTGTGGTGAATATGCACTTTGAGTTTGGAGCTGTTTAGTTTTTTTGCTTCCTTTGTCTCTTAATTCTTGAAGGTCTTGAAATGTGAGTTGAAAACGGATGTGAGGTGACCGTATAGGGAAGAAGCAACCGTCATTTAACCCGCAGCAATTGGCATAACTGCTCGTTAGTGAGGGTATCATTACGTGGCCAGTAAAGTTTCTGAAATTAACTGTCAAAGTTATAACCCTCATATAATCGAGGTTTGCCTGGTAAATCTAGGTAGTTAATATGGATCGGAAGATTCATGTGCAAACTAGGGCCACTAGTAAATAAGAGGCTCTGGTATTGCCAATGTCAATAACTCCAGTGACTGGTAAAAGTCTTTTGAAAATAAAGGCTGGAAGGGGGTAGTTGTTGGTAGATTTAACGCCACAAGGCCCAATTTACCAAGGCTATAAGCAACCAGTTGGGCTTGATAAGATGTGAAAGTCACAGCAAAGGATCAAAAGTGTTACCCACTAGTCAAGTTAGTTAGTGAATTTGAACTACCTGAGTAGGATTATGCACTTATCGCGTTGAGGTTAAATTGACCATGCAAGGTTTAGTATAAAGCGCAGTCTTCGGGAACACAGGTTGTAAGATTCACTGGACAAACAACTACATTCTCTCTCTAAATATAGAACTCTTGTAAGTATACTGAAACTCCATCGAAGGGCTATCTGGGTTCCGAGGGTAGTTCACTTGTGTTTGTAGGTTACATGGATAGCAGGCCAAGTCCATCTCCTGCACCGGCTCGTTGGCCACTGCACATCAGCAGTACCTATATGTACCACAAGTTATATTAGAGAAGGCATAGGTTTGGAGCTTTGTTAGAGAGGCACGCAAGGATTTTGGCATTGAAAGTTTGCGGAGCACGACAGGGTGGAAACTGAAATAAAACTTGATAAAGGTTTGAGTCTATAGTTAAAGTGGTCATATTAGCATGCTTTAAGAGAGCATGAGCATGATCCGATAATTATATGGTAAGAAGACTTATGATTTTGAGGGAGGCGGGGAAGCTTTGGTGAAGTTAATAAGGGGTTAATTGATTCTCACCTTATCAGAAAGAATATTGCTTAATTGTCCGGCCAAATAATTTTCCGCAGAGCTTGAACTAATTCTATAACGTGTTGTCATCTTGTATGAGGTATGGATTACCATATCTGTGTACAATCATTGGTTGACACTTTCAATGGTCTTTGTAGAGTGAAGAAACTTATAGAACAATGGCATATTTTAGGCAGAATTTACTTGTTGAGGAAAAATAGTGTAAGTTGAGGTCGTGGGTCTGCATGGGCAGTGACGTAGACGAAAACAGTAAGGAGACCAGAGTGAAGGCTGCGACAGGGTATGGGCATGCGGCGTAGAAAAATACGAAGGCGAGAAGCAGTAGAAGAGCATGATACAAAGCAAGCATCGGCCGAGAAGAGAAGATACTTTTCACTGGTTAAATAATTGTAGGCAGAATTGTTGCTAAGAATTCAGTAAGTGTATTGAAGAATTATATTAGAAAGTAGAAGTTGTTATAAATGAAGAATTTGTAATTGTAGACATAATTCGAAGTTAATTCAAAAAAAGAATTCGGCTTTAGTAAAAGGATTTGCATCAGGCGATTCGGAAAAGAAAGGAGTATTTTGTTTGTGAATCCCGCCGGTAGGCCATTTATTATTGACCCCGGCGGAAATTTTCATTATTGATTCAAGTCAAACCTGATTTGATACCATATAGATTTTGAAGAGTGAATAATATTGAGACGTTAATTATATATGGTTATACAAGTTATTATATACAGAAAGCATGATTAAACATAGGGTTTTACTTTAGGAACGCCTAAACTGGTTTGTTAAGAATAATCTGATAAGTTACTAGATAGGGACAATATTTTGAATAAGTAATACAAGATTTTTGATTTAATTGGTTAATATTATATCTTATCGAAGCCTGCAATTATTTCACCTGAGATTTACAGGCTACTGGGAATCTTTGAACTAGAAGAGGGATTGCTGCTTTCTTATGGTCAGCTCTATGAAACATGCGTCTTGTATTAATTATTTCATCCCTTTTTTTTCAGCTTTATTTATTATCTTGGAAATATTTTAATTTTATTGACAAAATTCAGGTTTTCCGTAAAGACATTTATTTTGATATGTTTGTAATTATATATTTCATATCGATGAGACGATCATAAATGGATCTCTAATTTCTGTGATTATGAAGGAAGGATGGCCAACCAGCGCAAGAGATGGACATTTGGCGTGGGGTATTGCCTTAAGGCGGAGAACACCACACGTGATTACTGCGATTCATCAACCTGAATAAGCCTTGTGTTTTCTGGCAAGAAGTACTATGGTGTGGTATTCAGCATTTCCCAGTTAGTTTCTTATTTTTATTGAAGACTTCAAATTTTCTCTCTTTTTCTAATTCTATTACTCTCTGTTTCATTCATTTCTAGGTCTTCTTTGGTTCATTGGATAACTAATTCCTGGATTTGTTAATTTTATTTGATGTGATCATATAGGAATCTTCTTTTTATGGAAAATTTACTCACTAGGGAGAGATTCAGGTATGAAATTTCTCCATTTTGTGGCAAACTACAACTTCTAGATGTTTCTGCTGCATTTTTGACACGAACGAAAAATTAATAATTCTTAGAAAATGAATTCTTAATTTTTTAGCAACCAACAGGCTAATACTTAAAATGTTATGGTGCCTAAAGTGGTATCTGTATTGATATTATTAATCTTTATTATACAAGGGAAAGGCGGGAGGAGATAGTGTCCGCCCTTTGAGTTTTTATACCCTTAATGATTTTGAAAAAAAAAATATGAATTAATATATCTAATTACCCTTTGCTTATTTTTGTGAATTAAAAATGAAAATCATTTATTTGTAACTTAATTAGTGAAAAACTTGAACAAGAATTGAAAAACATTATGGTTTTATTTGAATTTCAAGTCATATTTTTTTATAAAGAGTTACTTCAATAAAATTGTTTCCTAATTATTTATAAACATTTTATTCTCAATAACGGAATTACAATACTTTAATTATTTTTAATGATGAATAACGATTTTATAAATTAAGCACGCATACGTCACATAAAACTAGTCTTTTAATAAGCTTTTCCAGTGACATGCTTCATATCACTACTTGTGAAGTTATTTTATGGACTATGAATAGAGCAACTCATTGGGTTGATAATTTTATTGTTTAATGTGAATCGATTAGATCAACAATGCAATTCAATTTTCATAAAATCTCACTCTAAACAATTCTATTTATAAATTAAAATACTACCATGTGTTTTTATAGGGTCTAACTTTTGGTCACACTAAATTTTCGGTATGTTATTTTTTATTATGTTGTTAATTGGCCTGGGTACAATTAAAAATTTCAACAGGCACTACAATTACGGGCAGCAGGAGGCACTGACCTTCACTTCTATCTATCACGGACTAGTAGAGACGACCCTGTGGTTTCAATTCAAGACGCATAATGGTTTTGGATGACGCATCAGTCACAAACATGTCGCCACGAGGTGTAACCGGGCATGGGTACCAATCAAAGATACAGGACACGGGTAATCTGGTAGGGCGTAATCACAAATTTATAATGGTGGACTGCGAATGTAACATTCAAGTCCGGAACCCGGGTTGAGAACTCGATTGGCTTTACAGCATTTTTTGTGATATGCTTAATAGTTAGCTTGGAGACATCTTGATTGTTCTACAATGTCCTTTTACGTTGGCAATTTCACTAGGGGAGTTTTTTTTTTAGTCATGGAGCATTGCATTAAATAGTAGCCAGGGCTAAGTTAATGTTAACCAGAGTGAGAGAGTTAGGTGTTATATAGTTACTGCCAGCAGTGTTCAACCTGCTCAAAAGAGCTATAGACTAGGTATCATAAGTTATATTACACGATCATGTCAAACACCAACTTATAGTCTGAAAATAGGACCTCCTGGATGATAATATACGTTCCAGTACTGTGTGAACCAAAATGAGATTGGCAATTGTTGCTCTTGCTGAATTTGCTGCTAGTTTGCTTTGTGAAGGCCTGCGCATACCAGTTCTGCATGAGCCACCTACATGAGTGAGTAGATTAGTATACTGTTAGTGTAACTTGGAAATTTTTAGTGATGATTGTCAACAGGGATGGAAGAGTCAGAGATAAGAGGCACGTTGTGCAGTTTTTAGTTAGCCCACAGGAGAAGCCCAGTGTATGGGTTTGATCTCTGCATTATTGAGTGATAAAGTCTTGCGCAACCTCCATACCACTAACATCACACAGAGATCCCCTGAACATCAAAAAATTAATCCTAAGATTCCAGTAAAGTATTATTTTGTTGAAACCCTGCATCACAGGATAATGAGCTGAATTGCCAGGTGTTGATAGGGTATAATTAATCTGATAGGAGTCAATGGCTGGATTGGTAGATGGGATTTTGAAGTAATCAAGTGCCATGGCAATGTTAATGGAGTTCAAAAAAGGTTCAAGGTTTAATATCTTTTCAAGTTGAAAAACATTTATTCTTCTACTCCAATTTTACCAAATGGTGCAACAAAAGAAATATTCAAAGGAATTTTGATGCTGCACTATTTGATAGGTTTCATTAGCCAGCTAGGAGGCTTTAAAGTTCAAGAAATTTGGAGGTGGTAGGACTAAAGTGCCAGACTGGGAGGCTCTAGGGAGTC
>SNQN01005085.1:1390-16279 GCA_008642245.1 Bassia scoparia | reverse complement strand
CAGTCTCTCAGGATGTGGATGACTGTCTCATGGTCTGAAGGGCAGAAAGGACAGTAGGGTGTGGTTGGTAAACCCCTACTGAACAGCAAGGCCTTGGTAGGCAGAGCCTCCCAAGCACACTGCCAAAGGAAGGAGTTRAGTTTGGGGGGCACAGGCAGTTTCCATATAGTACTAGGAGGAGTATTTTCATCCTAAACGTATGGACAAATATCTACTTGTATGGCTTAAAGTAAAGGGTGTGTTCTTTTCACTCTCTACGACAATGTATGTAGTTTTACTTCCTTCAAGCTCGAATGCTTGATCTATCAATTGTCTTCATCAATAATCAAACTTGRATCGATTGTCCTCATCAATAATCAAAGTTGTATCGATTATTTTCACCAATACGATGTTCAAAATGATTTATTTTGGCAGTCTATTTACCAACCAATTAATTAAATACCTACATAACAAATTAAAATTTGGTACTTCGTACTCTGTAGAACACAGACAAATAATCATATAAATATTTCATTGTTAGTTTAGAAATCTATCAAACAAAGATTGGTACAAACTACACCCATTATTAATAAAATAATTCAAACATAAACCACTAAATCAAACCATATTATTAGCTTGTAAAAAAATATACGGATAGTAAATTGGAGAGAGTGTGTAAAAATGAGAAAAATAAGGAAAAGTAAGGGAAGTTGAAGTTAAAATAAAGGTAAAATTAGATTGAATTGAGTTTTGGAATTGTTTTGATAATTTTAAAATTTGTTTTAAAGTTAAGAAAATAGTTGAAAATTTAAAAAAAATCTTGAAATTGCTTAGAAAATTCCACATATAAAATTTTGAAAAATTCTAGAAAAATGTTTTATAATAAAAAAATTAATTATTTGAAAATGAAATTCTATATTTTTTATCACTTTGAGACGTTGAGTCTTTGAGCATGAAAAATGGTTTATGACTTTGAAATTTTATATTTTAGGTAGTGTTTGAGACAATTATTCTTTTAGAATTGTACCAATTTGTAGCGGATAAGTGACGCGGGAGCTCTCACTTTGGAAAACTACCATGCTATCTCGATCTAGTAGACTAGTCCTTATTCGGTCAACTCTCTCGAACGTAGGGCTGTCATTTGGTTATCAAGCTGATTATTTCTGATAAACTGCATTAGTAACTGAATTAACTGAACTGAAATAACCTGTAACTCAGATTTAAAAGGAACTTGAGTCAAAGTGAACTTTGAATTTAAACTGGAATAAAATAAAATTGAAACTGAAACTGTAACTGAACTAAAACTGAAACTGAATTTAACTGTCTTGAAACTGAAATTATACTGTTAAAATAAAACTGAAACTGTAAATTAACTGAACTGAAATTAACTGAACTTAATATAACTGAACTGAACATTAACTAAAACTAAAATAATACTGAACTTAACTGAAACATGAACTTAACTGAACTTGAGATTAACTGAAACTGAACTTAACTGGAACCGTAATCAAACCTGAAACTGAACTTTTGAACTAAATTAACCTGACACTTAATAAAGTAAATACGTAAACTAAACTAGACTGAAACTGAACTGCTGATTAATGAACATAAAACAAATGAAACTAAATTTAATTGAATAAACTAAAAAACCACAATAATAATTAGAGTAGCAATTTACACTTTATTAATTAGATAATTTTACACTTGATTACATTATTATTTAGATATAAGTATTGTTTGAGATTTTGAGGATAACATTATTTTATTTTTTTGAGGGAATTATGAGATAGATGTAATCTAATGAAAACATAATAATGAATTTGCATATCGAGATAATGTTATAGGATTAATGGTAATAACTAATGACGCAATAAAAGTATAAAGTATATATAGTTTCTCGTATATTCGTATACATATTTCTTGTTATTCTTCATAAACATTTGATGAATCAATTATTGAAAAATTTGCTCATATCTATGAACAAGTTTATAGAGATTTAAAAAGGAACTCTGTTTTAACATAAATGATATTTACAAGCAATCAAGATCAATTAAAAGTTTATAACTTAAAGTATTGTCTGTGTAGGAAGTTGCCAAGTGCAACTATCATCCATTTGATCTCATCTATTAACATATTACATCACTAGAGGTTTAATATAAAAAGTGAACAAAACTTAAGTTAATCGATTGCTATTAGAAACTATTCTAAGCTAATCGAATAGATCACTCTTGCTTCTTCAACCTATCTATATAAATGCAGACTTAAGATATCAACTAATAATCAACTATAACTACACATCAACATCTAATATGTATTCATGCTTAAATGTGATGCTCTATCGTTCATTAGCACTGTTATGCAATCATTTATCTCCTTAATGAGATGTTTGTGTACAAGTATTAATAATTAACTTCGTTCATACTGGAGTTTACTTTGATCTTAATCAGAGTTGATTAATTGATACATCTTATCTACTGACATATTGTCTTCCCAAAAAGACTAGTCCAAACGAACCTAATCAGCTCACTATTGACGATCAAAAACGACTAATTATTGTCTTTGCTTCTAATAACCGAGAACTAATTGTTACAACCAAAACGATGAACTGATTACAGCTACTTTAACATGAAGATGAGACTGTAAACCAGACTTCAAACAAATGAACTGAAATCTGAATGCGATTTTGTCACCAATTTGAAGCTGAACGATCACACACAAACTGAACTTGAACTGAATACAGAATATTTAACTGATTTAACTGGAACAATTGTAATTGCCCAAACTGATACAACCAACTTGGAACTGAATTGAAACCCTGGAACACACTGAGAACTACTATTAATCGTTCTTACGAACTGAAACTAACCTCCAACAAAACTGAACTGACTAACTGAACTGTTTTACACTCGATGACAAATGTACTGAACTGAACTGTTAATCTGTCCAAACTGTAACTTGAGAACTGCTGTAACCTGGTCCAACTGAGACTGAACTTACGAATCTGCAACACTGATTTATCGCTTAAACTGAACTGACCTGAAACTGTATTGCACGTGAACTGTTTGGGTTCAACCATAATACTGTTGAATCCGAATTGAAGCCTATCCACGCCACTATATGATCTGGTCATTACTACCAAGGTCCACACCCTCCAATGGGATTCCATTGTAAATGCAATAATTCTTATGGGTGACGCTTTATAAATAAATTCATATGGCTAAAGTGGACCGGAGATGTCATGAAAAGTCGTTAATACTTCGGGAGAGTGTATTTACTCCAAGCTAGGTTAGCAACGGAGACGAGTACGGATACTATACGGGTTACGGAAGGGATGAAAACAATAATTTTAAATCAGGTACAGGGGACGGCTTTGGGGACGCTCGGATTTTTATATACAAAAAACAGTTAATGTAACATTTTTTGATGATAATTCTTTAAAATAATAAGAGAACACTAAAGCAATTTTGCATTTACCCATACGATTTAATTAATTTCATCTACATAAATGCATAAATTAATGAGTATAAACAAAAAATCTAAAATAAATATTGAGAAACATAACATCGTTAAATTAATTGTATAGTCTGTAAATAAATCAGGAAAATCCACTAAAAAGACAAATAAGAAAAAAATACGGAGTAATAAACATAAAATGTGTGAAAACAAACATAAAGGGAAAATTAACTAATACAAGTAATACTTATGAAATATMAATTGGTCAAAAGTCACTAAAGTAAAAGTTGAACTTACTTTCCCCAAATAAACAAATCYACTTTACCTCAGCTCTCACTGTCTGCTCGAAGTCGACGAGAAGAGAAGCCCAGCGGCCGACGCTTCTCRAGGCTTGAAGAGAAGAGAAGTAACAAAYAGAAGAGCCACCATCACRGTAGTGCTTTAACACCGCTTTAACGTCGCCGCCTTCGAAGCCCAAACCATCGTTGGGTACGGCGTTGAGTTGGGGAAATGAAGAGAGAGAAAGTTCAAAAACCCTAATTTGAGAAATTTGAAATGAATTGGGAAATGGGTTGTCGACATAGTAGTACAGGTAAGTGTTTGTGTTTTAAAAAATTAAATAAATTTTAAAGCCCAAACCACCGTTGGGGACGGCGTTGAGTCTCACGTGCYTCCTCAGAGACGTCCCCAGAAAGTCAAACCATCCCCTTGAAGTCAACCCYTATCGGGAGCGTCCCCAAGRCGTCCCCGYCGRGTATCCGTACCCGTATTGTACCGAGGACGGSGGACGCCGGTGGAGAGGCGTCCCCGTGCAACATAGACTCCAAGTATGTGAGAAATAATCACGTTATTTCTTTCAAAGGGTCAAAAACATGGAAAATTATATGTAAAGGGTGGGAAATTTTTTCAAAGGGTCAATAACATGGAATTTGTCTCGGATAGGATCATAGWGCTCCCGCCACCACCTACTCATGGCCTCATTGCATCCTTGGTCTTCCTTGCTTTCCCACCTGCCATGGCACCACTCAGAGTGGAGAGAGAAGATCGAGAGTATATGTTTTTTTACCGTTAATTTTTTCTTTTACATTGGATCAATTATCTTCTCATTTCCTAGAGTAGAGTAGTGTTCCTGCTCAAGYAACTACAAAMAAACAACGAACAAGTGAATGAAAAACTTGTGACTGGGACGACAGCTCGCAAAGCCCCTTCGATGCTTATGTCAGCAAGGAGACTCTCCAAAACTCTTTTTATAGGGTTTGAGTAGGTGGTATATGATTATTCTTCCAATGTGGGACTGGTAAAAGTACTATATTATTCAATGTTGGACAAAAATACACTATATCCTTCAATACTCTCAATGAACACTGTGCCTTTTATTCATAGGACAGCCTTACCAGCCTACCTTTTGGGGACCCCGAACATTTGGCGATCCTAGATGTGTCCATATCAATGGTGACACATTATTTCAATGAATCATTTCTTCGAACAGAAGAAGATTATTATATAAACACTTACTTGAAATCTCACTTATCAGATTCCATGGCACTCTCAGTGGGCAATTCAGTGTTAAATCTGCAATTCAGATTATTCAACATACGCATGAGAATGAGGCAGATCCACATTGGAAACTCACCTGGTCCATCCCAACTAAAATCGAATTCGATTTTTTCTTTGATTYACAGCACATGACACTGATGACAGGCTTCTCACAAATTTTAATCGAGTCCAACYAAAAATGTCTTATGATCCTATATGTCCAGTTTGCAAGCAAGCTATTCAGTCCACTCTCCACACACTTAGGGATTGTCATCATGCTAGACAGTTATGGAATTCCTTTTCTCCTAGCCAATTGCAAGATAAGGAATTTCTTTGAGCGGTCAAATCTATACAGTGGCTATCAAGTAATATCAACTTTGCAACGACATATAATCGTTACAAATGGGTGATTTGTTTTCACTTGCTTTGTAGTGGTCTTAGATGCGAAAATATGCATTTTTCCATCAAGTAGTTCATCCATAAACACTATTGCTCTTATCATGGAAAAGCGAGCTGACCTTCGAGCGACCGGCCCTTCTACGTGATCTCATCTTGCACTTCATCGGCATAACATCATGAGGTCTCTATCCACATGGCACAAAAATGCCTTACTTGACCGTGACAGGTCACTTTTTTCTTTCTCTGGCGAATTGAGTTCCCTTAGATGTGAAAAACTTATTGTGTCTCCCATCATCTGTCCCCTGTACAGAACCCACACTTAAGTAATTGAAAAGATAAATAGTTATGACTGGGGGCAGGGGACGTACACATCTTGGTGCTATGACCCATTTCCTAATTTCCGAGCCCTAGGAATGGGACCACACTAAGTCATCAAAGCGTGATGTACTCGAAGATGGGGATGGAATGGCTACCTGGATGGTGTTACCAACTCTCTTTTTATAGGGGTTTCAAGTAGGTGCTTGATGATATGGTAGTTTTCTTTCCAATGTGGGACTGGCTGAAAGTATGTATATAATTCAATGTGGACAAGGTTACATAAATCCTTCCAATACTTCACTTAATACAATGCGTTCTTGTTCATTCATAGGACAGCCGTGTTTCTTACTCGCAGTGTGCTATCCTTTTGGGGACCCTCTTAAGGTTACGTGGGATCCCCAACTTGTCTAGTGGTAAGTGGTATGAACAATTATATCCCACGCTTGATACTTAGACGAGTCGAGTGAGGCAGGTGCTCGAAGCGAATCATGCTTTCGCTTCTTTTTATCGATCTTAAGTGGATTAATTATTCCCAAGCCTTTAGGACAAGCGAGTACCCGTCAGAGATTCTTCCAAGGAAATGGTTAGTCCTTGCTCGAAGGCACAAAACCAACACCGTGCCATTAGGTGCTTGGTCGATGAAGTGCCAATCCCGTTAGGCTTATAACTTTGCAAAAATTCTTAAGTGTTCTCTCCTCGATAGCGATGAGATCATCACCCGGTTAGACTAATGAGTCCCATGCCTGCTGATCGGACGTAAACCAAACCCTTGGCTAGAGGGAAGGACATTACTTCGCCTAGCTGGCCTAATAACCACCGGTTGATGCCGAGGTATCAAGCCCAGCTACCTAGGCCAGACCATCGTAGTAAACATGACTACGTGTTTACCCTCGGGGAATGAGAAGTGACCATCACTTCGGCTACGGCCTAATGAGCCCACGTGTATTTCCGACGTGACAATCCGGGAAGAAGATGTGATCATCACCGCTAGAGGCATGACCATGCATAGAAAGATGACCAAGTTCTCCTACCTCGATAAAATGAGAGTGACCATCCTCGCTACGGGACGCCCCGTGTGTCTTCGACGTGACCAACCTCGGAAGAGGGAGTGATCATCACCGATTAGGGATGACCACTGTTAGAAAAATATCAAGTGTTCAGCCTCGGGAAGATGCGAGTACCATGCTCGACTAGAGCTAATGAGCCCCGGTTGTGCCGACTGAATGCCTCGAGATGATATCTAACCGATGCCAGCCATAATTACCAAGCAAATGCTTCCTCGGGCTTAGCTCCGCATGCCATTGCACGTATGCCATCCGTGTATGTTGTTTGTCGGCTCATAAACATACTTTTTTGGTCAAAACTCTTTTCCACCCATACTGAGCTCTATCTCCTGCTGATATAATTCCCTGTTAGAGTATAAACATATTCCCGTGCCCTCACACCATCAGCTTTAAGCTTTTGCGTTGAGTGGTCCTTAAACATCGTATCCAGGCCAACGCTGACACGAGTGTCCGGGTTCGAAATCATCCTCCCCCACCTTTCAATGATTATATTTTGCGCCAGCGTTTGAGGGAGCCTGTGCCTGCATCCACATTTAAGGCCCAAAGGGCCTTTCGGCTTAGCTCCTCATGCATTGCCACCGATGCACGTGTTGTTGTTTGTCGGTCATAAACATATTTTTGAGGTCAAAACTCCTTTCTCCACCATCTGAGCATTTAATCTTTTATTCAATGAAATCTTGTTGGAGATATCCTACTGATGATATTCCATCATCACTTGCGTGTTCTCATGCTTTTGCTATCCATTACTTACTTGCTGACCTTCCCAACATAATTGACCCTCCCGAAAGCATGCACATTGCTGACAATAGTATACTCAAATATGAATTGATGTGACCGCAGGCAATGATCAGATAATTGTCCCTCTTGTATGTGCATTACTCGCCCCCAATTGATTATGATTAACGATAAGATTATTACTCGGAAGTATTACTCATTTATACAGAGAGTACGTACCCACTCGGTGGAATAGCCGGTTGTTGCATTGCATACTCTGTTAACGATGCTTCCTTCGTCACTTAAGCTTATCGTTTTACTCCTTCTGTCCGAGTTACTACAATGCAATTATCCTCGACCGTCCGAGATACGATTGATATAACTTTGTCCATGCCTCACTCCTTGCTACGACTGCTTCCTGTGAGATGCACCACAAAATCTGATGCTTTTTTAGTTCATTCACTGATATTAATAAAACTTATTACTCAATATATATATGTACCCGCTTACATTACTTCTTTCGCTTATCCAAGAGTATACGATGTGTCTTTATAAAATCCGACAGCATAATTTTGTTCCAACCTTAAGCTCAAAGAATTTGACGAGACCTGATTTATGGTCAGTCAAAGTAGTCTGAGCTCATAATTTGACTGACGACTTAATGACCGACCATTGTTATTCCTCTGTGCCCGTGTCGTACGTGCTTACATGTCCTCGCTCAGTGACCAGTCTGCCTAGCTTCATTGTCTTATCTTGCCATACTCCTTATGCTACCGTGTCAAGAGCGTGGCTGACTGCATCGGTTCCACTTTACAACGAATTTCATCGCAAGCTGCCTCCGGCATGACGCAGTAGATCTAGCTCTGCAGAACAGAAGTTATGGTACAGATGCCGTCTAGAGAGTCATGATTCCAGACTTTCCCCTCTCCCAATCTCGTCCACACGCGTACTCCTGCGCCAAGCATAATCCCTTGAATTTCGCGCATTAGCAGGCTCCACTCCCACTTGACATACTTGCTTCGATTGGAGATCGTTAGTATTGATCACTGCATCCCCAGGGACCATCTCTGGCTTTACTCTAGCCTTTAGCCCTGAGGATGAACCCTTGATTCAATCGGCATGACACTCCTTGTTAACTTCAAAGCTCCGTCCGACCACGAGTCTCCACTCTAGAGTACCCGGGAGCGCTTAACCTCGTCTGTTTTCTTTACTCGAAGGCCACGCTGAGCATGCTAATACATATTATAATTATTGCATATCTCTCAGAATCTCCCCTTTGCTGTAAGCTGTTTTGTTATTTAATTGATTATACTGGTTTTCCCTGAGATGTATGTCCTTCTATCATGACCTTGATATGTCATAAGGTACCCACATGGCTTACACTTGGTTAAAACTGAGTATGACCCCTTTGCCATTGACTCTCTGAAAGTTGGCGCCGAGTTGTGTGATGTTATGTGATTTTCCTGTAGGATTTTATAGATGCGAATTTGCGGGAATTTCAGGAAACATGATTTCCTAACATTCTTATCAGATCGATATTCACAAACAAACATATGAATCATATAAAAGTGGACTTAGAATAAACAAACCTTTGTAGCGTGAATCCACAAGTATGTGCCGAAAAGATAATCTCAGAGAGGCCTCCAAATGTTGCTTCCCTTCTTTTTAACCTGTAGGTTTCCCCCGACCCAGAATCAATTGAACACCAGTTTCCATAGACGGAAAAGAGATGAACTCTGCTATTTTTTTAAACTGTTTTACTGCCCTTTTCACAAGGAAGGGGGGGGAAGGATGATGGGAGACGTTTGAAAATATTACTTCAATACTTGTAAACAAACTACGTTATCTTCCTCTTTACTGACTCATCTATATTCTCATATAAATCTCAGTAATCTACGGTCAAAGATCTGTTCTTTTTAACCTAATATGGTATTACTGACTCATACCTTTTAGGCCCGTGTACTTATATCGAGTATCAACTGATTCTTTGTGTGACCTATAGATTAATTATATGCTGTCGTCCAATTCAATATGATACCCTACCAATTATATTTATTTCCTCAGCAAGTAATGCATATAATTACTATATTAATAATTAACAGTTTATTTCTTATAACAATCCATATATACTATTATTAGTAATTGTCGTACAATTTTAAGGACAATTCTTCAAATCTCCCTTCCGAGACATTGCACAATTATAAATCCTTAGTCACTTAATGGAAATTTGAAACACGACATGTTATTTCTCAAATTATTTCTTGATCTTCGAGTCCATCGAATTGTTCAACTAAGGATTAACCGTTAATCCTATTCCGCATGCCATGCAATTTTCATTCTCGCTCATCACGAGGCCTCAGCACGATCCTACAAATAGGCGACCTTATTCATTCTTTATGACCATAACTCCCACTCAATCTTTAGCCCACCTGATCACTGCCTTCTATAGCTCTATTACGGCACGACTTTAAGCCACGTCAAGGTTAAACTAATATATTGTAGTGATTAAGACATACTCATGTCTGAGAATCCACTAAATTAAGATTTGATTCTACTCTTAGACATCAATAGCCCTAGGTCAAGTCTCAACATGCCATCATGTATTGCATCCATACAAATCGACTTAAACATCTCCATTTTCCATAGCTCTGAACCGATGTATCACATTAATTATATGCCAATCTTTAACAAACCACTATGTCCATTTAGTGATTTAGATCCGGACCACTAGATAACATGTGGTTTCAGTTTCACTTATATAGGCGTTCCATTATCGAAACGTTTTCGATAATCCTATTGAAAACACAATCTATTTGACATTTTATTAAATAAACCAAATAATAAATAAGAACAAATCACTATTCATTACTTGATAAACATTCAAACATACCATCATAGCATTCTTTACAATTGTAAACATGAAGTAAAACACACTAAAGACATTTCCTATTATGCTTAAGCCCCCGATAGAGCCTGACATGACTACTCATGCTTCGTTTGAGGAAGTGGTTTTACGCTAAGGATCTGCGCATATTCTCGTAGTATTCACTCTTGTCCCTTACTATCTACTCGTCATTCCGACAATTTCTCGAATGAGATGAATTCTTTCCACATGCTAGATTTTTGTGAGACTCTAGGTTCCTTAGGAGTGAGCACAATGAGCCACCCAGATTTTATCACAATACAACCTCGATGCCTTCTCGATGCAGACCAACCACACCTAGATTCTACTTAATGAACGTTTTACTCCAAACAGCCTCTTTTGCCTGCAGCCTGCTATGCTACCTCAGCCTCCTGTTGTTAGAATCCTGCAACTGACTCTGCTTGGAACTCTCTCCAGGCTCCACTGCCTCCTCCATTTAACAAAATATGAACCGAGATGTGGGATCAAAGTCTATCTTTGTCAGTCTGGCAGCCTGCATCTTAGTGTATCCCTAGTAACAACCAACTCATTAGCTCCGCCATACACACAGAAATTCTATCCTTTTCCTTTCTAAGTACTTGAGGATATTTTTCGCTGCTATCCAGTGTGCGTTCTCCTGGATTGGACTGGTATCTGCTGCATACACTCAAAGCAATATGCAAACATCTGTCCATCGAGGCACTAACTAGACATAACATATGGATCCTTTGCGCACGCCATAGAACTTACTCATACGCTTGACCTCATCAGACGCGAATGCGAACACTGAGTCTTGCCAACGTTAATGCCATGTCATGGAATATAAACCCTCTTTTGAGCTTCCATTTCTTGAACTTTGTAAATCCTATATCAATTATAAGTCTCTTGACTAGTCCAATAAGTCTCTTGATCCTATCTCATAGTAGATTTTTCATTACCCATATGTATCGGCCTCTCCATCTTCATGAGCAAATAACTTTTTTAAGCCATTGCTTGAACAGACCAATCATGTCTTTAGTCATTATCCCTCATTGAGAAACTGTCATCTACATACAACTCAGAAAAGTATCTTGAATCTTGCTCCCACTTAACTCTCATTCTATACACAAGATTTCCTCTTCCATTCAGACTTGAAAACCAAACGTCCGCGTGACTTGCCTCATCAAATCTGAGGTTCAACTCCTTGATGCTGCTTCCAATCCATAAATGGATCTCTTAAGCTTGCATACTTTCCTGGAATTTTTCGGATCTATCCAACAACCTTGAGGTCCGTGTCATGTACACATCCTTTAAGAACCCATTCAAAAAAGCCAGTTTTAACGTCCATTGCTGCGGATATCAGAAGCTCGTAGAAAGCAGCAATCGCAACGGATTATGTGCTAAGGGATTTTCAACATGCTACTGGAGAAACCTCATCATAGCCTAACCTATGAATTTGTTTTGATACCTTTTGTACCAACCTGCCCTTGAAAACACTAATGTTTCCATCCCTTGTCATGTTTTCCAAATTTGAAAAGTCCGATTTGCATCCAAGGTTGATACGCCACATCAGGCAAATAAACCAAGTGCCCCATACTTGACTTTTCAGACATTGCAACTCCATCTTCAGATTTCATAGGCCTCGAAGCCATTTTTCGGAGTTACGGGATCGTCACACAGCCATCATTTCGGTGACTAGTAGCTCTTACTGATCTCTACATTGTTATTTCATGAGTTTTCTTCAAACAGAAATCCTATATTCTTCTTGCGATATATATACCCTACTAGACTTCGTTGAGGGGAACAAACAGAGCATAGAAGTTCTCTACCTCATTAGATGAGTGACTTCGCCGTGGATTATTCCACGTGGGGCACGTGCATAAGGATGTAGAACTTAACATGCGCGTACTGAACTGCATGCCTCCTACGCATTCATGCCGGGCGCCTACCCACTGATGACGGCTCGATTCAACCTCATCCGTTAGCTTGCTCATCTCTGACACTTCTTCGAGATATACATTACTTCCCACTTGCCTTTCTACTCTAGAAATTAAAGTTCCTCTTCTAGAAAACATCCATTGCTCACAACAACACTTTGTTTCGCTTTGCATTGATAGACAGTAGGTATCCCGTTTGTCGTTTTGTGGTAACCCACAAACAAACATTTGTCGAGACTTTAGGTCTAGACTTACTCACGAGAATTAACGTTATATTAATAAGCTCACAACCACCAAATCCGTATAAAGAAGACATTTATGCAGCACGTTTCCCGTCCACATCTCCTAGTGGTGTCTTTCACAACTGCCTTCCTGGAAGCTGCTCTGTATAAGTCGTCGCAATGCATACTGCCTATCCCAGCAAATCCCCAAACATCGAAATAGAAGCTTCAGCAAGAAGCTTTTTCCTAATTCATTGACTCGAACCACTATCCAATAGAGTTCGATTTCCCATTCTTTTCAGAGACGCCACTTTCAGTGTGTCCCTGTGAGCATTGTGAGCAGTATGCACGATTTCCACACATCTACACAAACATCTCTGAGACAATAATCACCACCGATCGATCGCAAATGCTTTAATCTTTTCCCAAGTTGCGCTTTCCTCTACTTTCATTTTGGGAATTCCTTGACTTTTCAGAAGACTCCCACTTTACTGTCTCATGAGCATAAAACATATCAATATCTGCTTACCATCATCAGTTTAAAGTTATAAGTATTGTAACCCCCCCGACGCCATTCTGATACTTCACCATAGGTCCACACACAGCCTGTATGTATGAGAGCTAAGAGGTCATGCATCTCTTACTTGAACCTGTGAAAGGTGACTATTGTCATTTTCCCACTTTAAACAAAAATCACTAGACACCAAATATTCCAAAATCAATAGATTTTAGAATATCCATCTTTCATTGAAGTTTCTCTATGGCGTTCTTCACATCGATAAGTGACCTAATTGACAATGCCGATAGGTAAGTGGGGTTTGATTCATTTGTCTTTACGTCTTCTGCTGCTCTTATGTTATAATGTGGAGTTTCGTAATCCAGCACATACAACCAGTTCAATAATTCTTATGCTGAAACATTAAACCTATCAATTCAAATTAGTGCAGTACAACAACATAATCTATTCCTTAATTGCAATATGAAAACCTTCCGCGTCCAAAAACGGAATCGAATAATGTTCTTCGTGATTTGCGAGGAACGAAAGAACAGTTATTTGAGTTCTAATAATTAAGCCAGAGTTGGTATTCAAATATAAACCTACAGCATACGCAGCAACTCTTGCTCCATTGCCGACTCGGCAGATTCCACCTCACCCTTTGCTCAAGCTTCTACTTCTTTTAGACCACCTCACATTACACGGTAATGTGAACCACACAGCAGATCAAAGTACCAAGAAGCAGAAGTAGCTAAATTAATTTCAATAACATTTATCACCTGAGATGACAGAGCCACCATTTCTTCTTTTCTTCCAGGTAGGACAGGCGTTCCTCTGTCCAATTCCAATTCTCTGTCAGTGTAGCACTCTTATGTTGTAAGCCTGCCACTTAGCCTTTGGAGTGGCTTTTGGCTAGTTCGAGAGTCAGAATAGAGGCAACAGCGTTGTCCTGGCCCCTCCCCTTTAGGACCCTCCCTTTCTTCTTAATCTTCTTATCCTTTTCTGACCATTAGAACATCTTTCTTTATCAGGTTCAAGTCACAGTAGGTAAGCCCTCCTTTCAGCCCTGAAAAGCTGCCATGCAACTCTGCCAAGCGTGGCTTCCGCCTCCCTTGCATGTAACAATTCAAACGCGAAGCCTGAAAGTATTCGCTCTGGCTAAGGATCTTGATCACAATATATCATGTTAGCCATACTCTCTAGCGATAGGAAAAATCCCAGCCTTTCCATGAACCTGACAATGTTCCATCATCGGCGAACACACTGGCCGTCCGACGTTTTCTTTTCCCAGTGGAATTCCAGAAGGTTTACATATTAGCTCTTCGAATCTCTCTAATTCGAGCATTTTTCTTCTAACATTGTTCGAAGCCTGTCGGGATTAATTGTCGTAGGCATCTTGATTATCAAAACGTTTTTGAAATTCGCTGTTCCATGCGAAGCTCAAGCATCAAGCATCTTACTTCACGAATTTCACTTCGAGAGTTTGTCTGAGCTCTTTCTTCCTGCCAGCACGTCTGCAAGTTACCTCTGGCGCATGGGCTTCAGGGCAGTGTTGTCATAAGAGACACTTCCCCCTCCTTCAGCTCTTTGATGTAACATTATTCTCACAGATCCACTTTCCCCCCGAGGAAGTTAGTTTGCCCATCAATTTATCTTTTCCTAAGATCACGAGCCGTTAAATTAAAACAGAGTGGTGTTTGGGTCGAACTGAACATGCATTTCAAACAATATTGTGAAGTAGACCCAAATCAATAGTTTCGATCACATACAGTAATCTAACATCTATTCAAAATTTCGACTCCCTATTTGACATCAACCCATGATGACCGAAAGATCCCTCTCCCCATCTACTAACCTCCACCCGCACCTCCCCCCCTACCCCTCGTTTAAC